>PNEQ01074632.1:16466-69234 GCA_003012365.1 Medauroidea extradentata
GTGTGTCGTGGGGTTTTACACGCAAATCACAGACGTGTGGTGTTACAGTAACCTTATTGTGATTGGTATAGTCAAATGAGAAACGTCACAGTTCAAAGGCACGCTGCCAATATCTATGAAGCAGAACTGCAGACGTGCACATAAGGCACTGGAACAAAGTGGGGCAAAATTCTTTTCGCGAAAAGTTCATGTCTCTAGTGATGGGGCATTTGATGCGCTCTTCAAAGTCGCCCTTATGTCTCGGTCGCTTTTCGAGCATCTAACGCGCGCTTAGGCGGCACCTTCCACCCTTTTATACACTGAACCAATTCTTTCTGCCAAGTATTCGCTATTAGTTTTCTTACATATTATTGCATTGACTTTTGGTTATTGCTAGGGAGAAGAAATTTTCGCTGAATTATTTCTGCTATTTTTTTAAGTTCCTAGTGTGCACGTCTACAGTTATATTTGTGCACAGAGGTCTCTCGAGTTGACTGTGATGGTCAGGTAAAAGTTACCGGGAGACCACGCGTCTTTTGTTGGCAGGTAGAGAAAATAAGACGCTGAGAGTTAAAAACATCCAATTACTGACCGTGAAGCAGAGCCTCCTGTGAACGTTGCTTCCAAGACAATTTCAACAAATATACCCTATTTGTCATAGGTCCTCTTCTACAAAAATACAACATTCTATGTTCATGAATGTTTATTGTAAATAATTTTGAGCAACAATGAGATAGCTACTCTTGTTACTATCATTACGAGTTGACGATACCGGCATTTTTCTTCACAAGTAGAAGGTCTATTTAGACATGCGTGAAACAATGTAGTTCATTTTTAAGCTGCTTGTGATGTATTTTGTAAGATTATCCAGTGGGTTTTGGTGAAATAAATCTCTGCCACTTTGTTTTAATGTCTCACGTGAAGATCTGCAACTCTATTTCATAGTTATTGGCTGAGTCAATTTACGCAGAGGTGTCGCTCATTTTACTGTGCCAATCACAATAAGATCACTACAACACCACACGTCTGCGATTTGCGGGTAGAATCCCAAGACGTTAAGAGTTAAAAGATATCATCGTCCAGTCTGCAGCCATTTTTCACATGCCTGATTTTTATTTTGCTTCCGGTTTCGTGTCGTCTTTCTGGAAACGCTTATACTCAAGCTCGGACAGCAGCTGCCCATCGGCTTCTCCTTGACTTGTGGTACCACAGGAGTTGTCAAATTAATTTTAGGCCGATTGCGAGTGTGACGCAAACGAACAGTTGTACTTGCCGGCCGAATTCAAACAATACATTTGTCATTTCTTTATAATATTATTTTGTTGGTTTGCCTCCTATTCAGCAAAACTCTTACTGCAGGAACAATTTATGAAGGATAGTAGCTGAACAAACAATTCCTAGATACATGCAAAATTCGCGTTATTTTCTGACAGTTGACTAGGACTCCAAGTGGCTCGTCCAACGTCTTCCGCTGGCCGATATTGTCGTGACTTGCCGCGGAGAATGATTACTCGGTAGAGATGCCAATCTCTGTAAATACGTAACACACGTAAATGACAATACATAAGTACGGAGCCATGTTTTTCGCGAAAAGCATTATGCCCCCAGTTAGTTTCAGTGCCTTGTGTGCACATATGTTATTCTGCTTCATGGCTATTGGTAGCGTGTCTTTGTAAAGTGACGTCTCTCATTTGAATGTGCCAATCAGAATAAGGTTGCTACAACACCACACGTCTGTGATTTGCGGGTAGAAACCATAATCTCGTGAGAGAGAGAGTTAAAATATCCAATCATTGACCACGATGCAGAACTGCAGATGTGCACTTAAGGCGCCAAAACCAGGTGGGGCAAAATTCATTTCGCGAAAAACAGTGGTCCCTAAACATAAAAGTTCGTGGCCAATTGAATCGCAGGTTGTTGCTCTGTCATATCTAAGAAAGTGCTACCAAATAATAACGCAAATTTTTCATGTCTCTAACAAATCCTTTTATTACTAATCTATACAGGAGACGTTATTCAAAATCTTATTGAGCAAGGAGGTAAATTCGAAGTCTTTGTGAGGGAAATCCTACTCGGCAGATGTGGCAGCCCTGAGCCGCGCGCTCTTACTTTGCTGTTGCCTCTAGACTTCAATGGCACATGTCTGCACGCGGGGGTTAATTAACGCGGAGGCGTCATAACTTCAGCTGAACGGTTGCGGGCGAAACGCTCAAGTTAAATGACGTTCGCGCGACGCTCGCGACTCCGACAACACTACACGTCCTGACCGAAGTTCGGCGCCGATTAATTAACGGTTCTGTCTAAACTTCAGCAACCGGGAGGATTCATGCTGTATCTCTCCTCCCCCCTTATTTCCCACTTCCCCTCAAAATACCACTCTGTTCACACAAAGTAACCGTATCCTTGGTGTCAAGGAAACTCTGAACTACAACACTTGCGAGCGGATGTGACTAAATCATACTCTCACTAGCTACTGTTTATCACGAAATAATTCATTATTAATTAATTTCTGTTGTGAAGGTTTCATCATATTAATTAGTTGGAACATCACTACAGGCAGTTGAGATACGCGTAGTTACTTTTGGCGTTTCTACTTTCTAAATCGTAGCAAGTGAATTTTTACTGTATACAAATGGTTTTCCACTTATTAGATTTGTTGAAACTTCTTCAACAATAATCAGTGAATAACCTCTGGAAATCCGCGAATATTATGTTTGTACAGCCACTGTTTTTTCGTGAAAAGAGTTTCGCAACAACTTTTCTCAATGCCTATGATCATATCTGCAGCTTAGCTCCATGTTGATTGGCTATTTTTAACTATTAGCATCTCAGCGTTCTACCCACAAATCACACACGTGTGGGATCGCAGTAACCTTGTTCTGATTGGCACAGTCAAATTAGCGACGCCTCTGCACAAATACACTCTGATAATTAACTATGAGGCAGAGATGTAGATTTACACTTAAGGCAATGAAGACATTAATAAATAATTATCTTCGCAAAAAATCAAATTCTCTATCAATGTATTTAATTTACAGTACATACACAAAAATTTATTTTAAAAATCACGACTTGAGGCACGAGTAAGTTGCCCAAAGGTGCCTGCATCATTTTGTTTTAATGTCATACGTGCACATCGCCAGGTCTGATTAATGGTTATTGGCAGAGTGTCTTTGTTTAGTCACGTCTCTCACTTGACTGCACCAATCATAATACGATTATTGTGACTCCATACTGTGTGATTTTCGTGCCGACCTTCAAGACAAGAGAGATTGAAAACTTTCGATCGATCACTGACCATGAAACAGAGCTGCAGATGTGCTCATAAAGCGATGGAACCAATTGGTGCGAAAATATTTTCGCCGTGAAACATTTCTCTAGTAATTTCCAGAGAAGTGCGAAATGCACGTTTTATTCCGGCAGGAGACTCCAAAATTCTAAAGGTTTGTTCGTCATCTCCCGTTGACCATCAATGCAATATCGGGGCCTGCAGTGAAGATTGCTTCGACGGTAGAGTATATGGCCAAACTTCTGTAAGGAAGTCAGGCAGAGAGATGTGGAGAGAGGGAGAGGGAGAAGGAAAGAGAGAGAGACACACAAAACTCTGTATGCCAGTTACTAGTTCGGAAAAAAAAACTTCGGATTTCAAAGACCTGCATGACAGGATCCACAGTTCTGTGTATACTCAAGCCTTTGTCAATTGTCCTGGCTTTTGCTCACTGGAACAACAGACAGCGAACTAATAGAAAGGTCGTAAGCATATAGTACAGCTAGCTTGCAAGTAATTTAACTAGCGAAATATTTTCCTTTTTCTAATTAAACCTTATACGATTTGTAGGTTGGATTTGTTTATAACATTTTAACTGTTTGCAAACTAATAACTAAGTTTCAGTATACTCCTACTAGAAGTCACATTGGCCAAGTTAAACGCGAACAGACACATAATGAAAAGAGAACGTCCTATACATGTATACTCTTTTGGAACCCAGCAAACAGTAGTCTTTTCCCGGTATAAAAAGCATTTAATTAAAACACTAATTAAATATTTTGAAACACAGAAACAATAGTCATCGATACACCATTTAAAGCAACAGTGTTTGACTCAAGAAGCCTAACCTAAATCTTAATAACATGCGGATAGTACATATTTTGCCCCAGAATGAATTCATTGAACTTACAAACGTTGTTTGAAAAGTAGACATATGTGCAGTACCAACAGTTTACCAGTTAAATTTTTTGCATTTCTTCCGTAGACAGGAAGGGAGGAAGTTAGAGGGTTGACAGCTAGGCTCACGCACGAGCCAATCACTTTATAGACGCGAGGAATTATTAACATTCTAGGGAGGGGAGTAGTAATGGACCGATCAAATTTCAATTGAGGAAGATTTAAGCAGAATCGGGTAGGGTGTGTCACAACGCATCATCTTCCATAAACTACAGATGAAGAGAGTAAGGGAGAGTGGTACGAGGGGAGAGTGGAGTGGCATAATTTGTGGAGGGCGTGGAGCAATCCATGGCCGTCCATGTAGAAGGCCAGACAGAGTCTTGAATGTGGCAATGCTGCATCGTGGGCCCTCTGCTCGTCGCTCATCGGCTGCCCTAGTCTGTGTAGACGTAAACGCCACTAAAGCTGCACCTAAGGCGATTATGAACTTTCGCGAGGGTAGGTCAGAGAAGATTTCAAGTTTCGTGTGTTTGAAAATTTACCACAGGCAAGTTTAGCATGTTCGAAATTTCAACTAATGGTCGCCCGACCAACTACTAAAAGGAATGCTGTATTTAAATGTAAATACATTAACGTGTAAAGAATGCGTTACATTTAGCAAAATATTTGCCATGTACAAAACAAGTTTTTTTTTTTTTTTTTTTTTTTTTTTTTTTTTTTTTTTTTTTTTTTTTTTTTTTTTTTTTTTCGATTTCCGTCATCTTAAGAACTTGAATAGCCTTGCAGGTGTCTATCAAAGCTGGCCAACATACTCTACTCCAGCGAGTTAATTTTCATAAGCGTCTCTAGACACACTACACAGACAGAGCAGACAAGTAGTGACAGGCAGCTGGCCCCCGGATGCAGCGTTGCCACATTTATAATCGGTGCCTTCTACTAAAGATGGCCATGAGCCGTGCTGGCCATTCTCAGCAGGATGAGTGGAAAATCTTGAAAATGTCCAGTGCATTAATTGTCTTTAAAAGTTTTGAAGCTGTTGTTTCAATTTTTTACCAAGACGTAATTTGTATCACAACCACAACTTGAAAATATATGTAGTAAACATAGTATACTAATTTCTCATGACTAGAAATTTATCGTCTTATTCTTTAACGAATAGAGGCACTGATTTTTGGTGAAAAGGTTTGTACACCAACTTGTTAAAAGTCTTATGTGCACAACTACGGCTCTAATTGATTGCTATTGGCCACAGACTAAATAGTAATACAGAAGCGAAACGACTTGGCGGCTCGTTTGATATTGGCGAACTTCGCCGCTTATTGGCTGCCCGAGACTGTTGATGCCAGCCCCGTGTCTGTTTGGCTCATGCTTGTTACGGCAGGTTTCCTATTGGCCTAGCTGCCGATTATCAGAGCAGCTGCCTCATGTTGATTGGCAGAAGTTGTTTTCACAATGTTGCTGGCCAGGAAAACCATTAATTTTGCTGGCGTGTGCGACTGAGTTCGCTGGCCTACCAGGTATTTCACTTCTGTATTCGTCATTGCTGCGACAGTATATTCTATGTGCAAAAATGACCAATATTATGGATATTGTATGGAAATCTCTATGGAATTGTCAATGCCTCCTACGTGTAAAACATACCCACAAAAAATTAAAGTAGAAATATAAAAGCTCCTATGTGTATGGTGTAAAATATTTGGAACGACAAAAGCTCTTATATGAGCGTACAGGATATATTGTAGCGGCAACGACGTATTCCTAAATATTCTGTGACTCCTGGCAGCGTGTCTTTGTGCGGCACTCATTTGACTGTGCTAACCAGTACAAGGTTACTGCGAGACCACAAGTCTGTGAATGTAGGCAGAACACCAAGACAAGAGAGAGGTAAAACATTCAATGACTGATCATGCACCTAAACCGTAAATATGCATACAGGCATTGAATAAAGTTGGTGCATAATTTTTTTCCACCAAAAAACATTGGCTATATAAATGAAATATATTTTTAAGTTTGATAACTTGAATGTTGCACCTCATGCATGACTATCATTCGTCTGCAAAGAATTAAGCTGTATCAGGTGATAAATGTTCAGAATAATTGTACCATTATTGGCCTAGTCATATGGGAACAAATGAATAACGAGAAAAAGAAATAATGCTGAACAGTTAAAAACTAAATTGGAACGCGGCAGTGAGTATTTTTCGCGATAAATAACTCTGTCTATATTATGAGTATTCATTCGGGCACAGGAAAGAATAGCGCTGCTGTAATAACGACAGATGTGAACGTCAGACAAAAGGGAACTGAAATGATGAAATATGTAGCGAGGCTTAGTTGCGCGTAGGGAAAATTAACGATATGGTGGGGCTAGAGAACATGTATTATCCTACTTGAAGTTCACAAGGGTTGGGCAGGAGGGGAGTGTTTTAGCTATACAGGTCGAGGAAAATTCAAGTTAGCCGCTAGACAATGTGAATTAAAGAGCGAGACAATTTTTACCTCGTAAGACTGTATTTTTCTTCATTACCAAGCTGTAGGAATTAACAGTACCTACTATAGTTTGTGACATTATACACTTCATCGAAATCTGACGTGTCGACGGAATTAAAATTAAAAGAACATTTGTTGGGCACTTTTGTGTATTAATTACATTTTAACAGTTAGTGTACATCTCTGCGCGATGAGCGATGGCAGAGTGTGTTATTTTGAATTGTTGATACGTTTATATTTTAGAGGGTTAGTTACGGACGTATCACAAACTATCTAAACCTAAAAAAAATTACTGGTATTCGAACCCAGGACGTATCACACCGTAGGCCGGCATGCTATCGACCACGCTACGGGTGCCGGCATTTTTTATTGTCATATCTCACAAAATAAGTCGAAAATGAGTATTGAATTTGTCCATAAAGAACGTGAACCATTTCGGTCAACCAAAGCATTATCCCTGAAACAGCACAGTGAAAAATTATTGTGAATATTAAGATATTTTTCTAGATTGAAGTGTAAGAGTCAATGCTGCAAGTCGTAGTGTACTCCTGACTATGTCCAAGTATTTAATGTGTTCTTGCCTTGCGAAACAGCTTCTCACAAGTGAGAATGGTGTAGAATATCGTAGAATTGTGAGTGCCATAAGTGGTAACAATTCCGTAATCAAGAAGAACATTTCGTTTCTGATTGCGTTTTTAAATAATTATCATGTTTTTATGTATGTTAACTACTTTTCTGCTTAGGTTATTACACCCGTAATTTTGTCATAAGTTATTTTCTTTCTCTTATCCTATTGAGTAAAAGTTTTCCTTTCATCCCGATTTCAAGTACACAGTAAAAATTAATTTTTGTAAATTTTTAAAAATAGTACGTTGATTATTTTTTTCAAGTTTACAAAAGTTTAGTTAGCTTTGCAGGAAATACTTGTAAATTTACAAGCCTGTCTGTATATTTACAAGCAAGCTATGTATTTACAAATACGTTTTGTATATTTGTAACTAAACTATTGTATGTTTTGCAGAAATTGTTTGAAGTGACACAACATTTTTTTTGACAACCAGTTTCCAAGATTTTTTTGTAAAAATTTAAAATATCTTGTAAAACGTGGCAGGTCTTCGAAGTGTGCCTTGATTCTCATCGAACAATCTGCTCATACGTGTTTTCACTAGTGCCCTAAGGTATTTGGAAATTTTAGTCCAATTGAAATAATTGCGATATTCGTGCTGTAGTGTCTAGACTGATGGATGAATTAACATTAGTTTACAAGCTTTTTTGGTTAAAAGTACGAGTTTTTTTACTGCGCTATGGTAACCCGTATTTGGAGCGGTGGGGTGTGGTTGGGCATAGTTAACTTCAATAGGAATCTCTCCGCTGTCCCTGTGGCAAGCCTGCTAACTAGGACCACGATTTTGTCGCGAAAAGATTTTTGTGACTCTCGTGCACATCGGCAGTTCTGTTTCAAGGATATTGGCAGCGTGTTTTGTTCAGACACGTTTCTCATTTTGCTGCACCAATCAAAATATGATTATTGTGAGTCTGTACGTCTATAATTTGCCAAGGAAAGTGACGGTAAAATCATCCAACCACAGACGATGTAGCAGAGCTGCAGGTGTGCACATGACGCATCGAAACCAAATGTTGCAAAAATCTTTTCGCCATAAAATCGTGGCTCTACTGCTAACAATTGTCACAATTAAAAACACCTTACTTAATAAGTGATTCGTTCTGTAATTTCATGTATACAGAGCAACTTATTTTATTAGTTACTCGAAGTGCAAATACCTCCAGCCACAAACCATTTCATTAAAGGGGTTTCCTTAGCGCTTGGAATACGTTGCAGCAAGTTGCGAGTATTCATTTTTTGACAAAACTACTCAACGCGTTTCAAAACGATTCGTCTACGAAAAGAACACACACGCCAGTGCATGACGCCATAAGCTCAAAGATTCGGTACGCGTGTTTTAAGGGCGCCGTCTACCGCAACTTTCATCACCAATTTTTTTATTTTTTATTTGTACCAGATATTTATTTTTCTTATTTTAGACACAAAATGTGACTAAATTCGGCTCTTATGAATTTTTTTTATCTCTCACAGTTTTCGCGTAAAGGCTTGTTAAAGTAATATTTTCCATGTTTCCGTTTTAACGACTACAATAAAACCAACTGATATACCAAACTCAAAAAAATCACAGTGGATAAAGACATTGCAGGCTACAGTGTTATGCTCATAAAATAAAGAATAAAAATTATTGGAATTTTAAAAAAATGCTGAAACTAAAAATAAAAATTTAAAAAATGCAATAATTTTTTAAATACAAGTACTGTTTATTCTTTATTTTTATGAGCAGGATATTGTAGCCTGCAATGTCTTTATACACTGTGATTTTTTTGAGTTTGGTATATCAGTTGGTTTTAGTGTAGTCGTTAAAACGGAAACATGCAAAATATTACTTTAACAAGCCAATACGCGAAATCTATGAGAGGTAAAAAAAATTTCATAAGAGCCAAATTTAGTCACATTTTGTGTCTAAAATAAGAAGAAAAATATCTGGTGCAAATAAAAAAAAATAATGATGATGAAAATTGCGGTAGACCGCGCCTTTAAATACGATTTTCGGGTTTCCCAAAATGTCTAAAAACGGCTTTTTCAGACTGCCGTATCTGGGACAATCTAAAAACGCGCAAATGGAAGCACGCGTTGGACTTTAAACTATACTTCTCACAAATAAAATGATATGGTCACCACTTAAAGTCCCATAGGGAAATGAATACTAGTACAGATCTACGCGCCAGTTGAGTGGCTTGCACGTAGAGGTCAAACTACGTTACACACGTCAGCCGGCGGCGACCTTGCGCTTTATCGATTTTCTGCCTCACACACACAACGGAGTCTATATAGGGAACCGCCTTGAGACAATTTATCGAACCTCGATTAAACAACTACACAATCAGACTATATTTGTGAGTACAGATATTACACACACAAATAGATATTAAACTATATGTGTGGAAGGGAAAGTTATTCCATTTGCTTTAAATTTAGCTTTGATTCCAGCGGTAGCACGTACTTGTAAAAAAAAAGAGTAATTTATTCACGCGTTTTCGTGGCAGCTCGAATCTTCTCAAATGGTGTAATTTTACCCCACTTATATAAGAGTGTTTTTTAAATTCTGTCTCGATATTAAAAATACATATATAAAATAACAATTCTACGGTAGGTGTATTTTAACGCAATTCCTTGTTAAATAACACGTACTTCAAAAGGAAAAAGATAACATTGAAAACACAATATTGTATTGACTATGTCAAGCTTCCACCTGGTGCAAGGTAAAAATGTTTACACTCATAGCCGTGATTTGGGATAGTTAAGTTTTTTTTTCGACGTGTATAGTAACTTATGTCATAGTTTTATTCTAGGTGTTCTATATATACTTCTAGCAACAGAAATTTTCTGACCCTTGGATGATTTGATACCTTAAGAGTACACGCTTAAAATGCGTTGCAGCGTTTTCGTAATTTCTTAATTTCCCGTAACTGTTTCACATGATCCTATTGTGACAATGTATGTAAAGAAAATACTCTTCAAACAACGACGGAAAAATAGTTTCAAACCATCTCGCCAGTTAGGAAAATCATTTCTAAGCTCCTTAAAATGGCTTAAAACTGATTTTCCAATGAGTTATACCTAGAGACACTGGAAAATCGCGAAAATATGTAACATAGTCTCCAATAAACTGTAGTATCTCAAACGTTCCACGTGTGAACAGTTTTCTGGAAAATCACACATGTTCTGTGTTAAAACTGCACAGTTCTAATTGGGTCTGTTGAAGAGAGACACAGATCTTCATATAAACGATATCCTATATAAGTGCAAAACCTTCAGTGTTATACATGGTATATTGGAGCCTAGCAAACAATCAACTTTTCCCGCGATATACCAGTGTCTCTAGTTATACCTGCAAAACTACTCACATGCAGTGGGCTTTGCTTAAACTTTTTCATCCGTAAAAATATGGGTTACTACTGAAAAATATCAAGTCGGGCGAGTGATCTACGATACCACTGCACCAGATGAGCCGGTCAACATCGCCCTTAGCACCGTGCGTCACACTAACACACGACCAGCAGGCGTGAGCAGCCCACGGCAGTCACCACTCGACCACCGGTGATGTTGACTGTATGAGTTCATGACGTGTGATCCATTCAAAAATAGGCTACATGAATATCCCAATTTACTGTTTGTGGCCCTGGCAATGTGTCGGCACGCTGTTCACGAAGGGGGAGAGTCAACTATCTGGCTCTGTGTATTTTTGCTGAATTACACGAAATATATAGCACGTCCTGGAAACTGTCCGATGGTCAAGGTTTGATATTAAATCATCTGGCGTACTGAACAAAAAACGGCTGCAAGTAAGTTTGCATGTATTTAGAAAATGTTAAATTACTAACACGTTATCAACGAGTAAGTCGGCAGTAGTGAGTTAGTTAAAATATTTTTGAATTCTGCTATGTCAAAAACCATACAGTAATATACTTTCCTTATTTAAGTTAGTTATTTGTATAGTGATTCCACTACCAAAGAAATCTTCATTTTTACATGTCATACAAATTTATGATTACGTTCGACATTCGTAAACAAAAAATTTTATCTTCTCAAAGGCAAATTTGCAGAAAGTTGTAACTATATCATGTTACAATGAAAAAAATATGGGACCTAATAAAATAAATGTAAATTTGTAGACCTGCATTGTTTAGCAACAATACTATTTAAATTAGCAATAAAAAAAATTCCAAATTATGATTGCTTTTGCATGTTTATACTAATAATATATATGTTGTGAAGTGAATGGGTTAATCCAAACACAGCATCGTAAGAAGAGTTACAATTTTTGGAAATTAGTATAAACCTAAAAATGTCGTACCATAAGCTTTTGCTGGATATGTAAGGAGTTCTGAACAATATTACTGCAGAGGTTTTTTTTAAACAGTACGTAAACCACTATGCAAATATTCGCAGTTATTATTACGTAATGATATTACTTAAACGAATCATTCTACTGTATTTTTACAAAGATTTTGCCGTTTCTTAACATCACTGTGAAAATGCATTTCTACAAACATGCCAGTGTATTAATGCAAAGGGGTATTAAACGCATTGTATTAGGCCCCCGTATTATATTATTATTTGTCAGTTTATTTATACATGTACTCTGAAAAGGGTACATACGTTAATATTTGTGGGTTTCAATAAAAATTTGTACGCATTTTTGAATAAGAAGAAGCATTTGTGTATTATTACACTAGTCGTAGTTTTCCGCAATTACAAGTAATAAATTGTAACATTACTGAACATGTTTATGTGTAAATCTACACTTTCTTTACAGTCTAGGAAGATATTATTTATTTTAGGTAAGTTTCTATAATGGGTCAAATTCATCATGGTGCTTTTGGACAGATATTCTAATACAAAACCGAACGTTGCCAAAGAACGAACGTGCATACATAGTTGTGATAATTTTTTTTGTGAAAACAATTTTGAATTAGCTTGTTTCATTGCTTTACATGTACATTTGTACAGGTGTTTCGGGATGAAACAAGCACATGAGAAAACCTAGTTACTTTCCTCTCAGATAATTTATAGTTTCCTATCGCAATTTAATTTAAACAAACAACCCTAAATAACAATCAAAGTGTAGGTCTATAAAGTGTACCGTACTGAAAAGATTAATTCTGAGGTCAAAATAGGAATTATTTCTTTAATTATTGTTCTAGACACGACGATCTTAAATAATGATCACTCTATCGCTAGGTACCCCAGATTTTCGCGAAAATAATTTTACCCCAGTTTGTTTCAGTGCCTTACGTGCACATATGCAATTCTGCTTCATGATTATTGGCGGCGTGTCTATATGAAGAGCCGTATATCATTTGTCTGAGCCAATTACAATAAAGTCTCTGCAACACCTCATGGGTGTGATTTTCCAGGAGAATTCCAAGGCTCGAGAGAGTTAACATATCATGTCACTGACCACGAAGCTGAACTGCAGATGAGCACGTAAGGCACTGAAACAAAGTGAGGGAAAAATTCTTTTCGCGATTAATCAGGGTCCGTATCTATCGCGGATAACTAAGAGACCTGAAAAATTCGCGTTTTCTTTTGTCCCTAAGCTAGCATTCTAGAAAATGTAGGTTCTTGTCACTTTGGCGATTGGCCCGCGACTTATTTGACACTTCCTGGAGCCAATAGTACAGAAGCGAGTAAATGCATACCAATATCACTGCGTCATCGAGCAGCCGGTGAGAAGATAATGTCTGCTTGAATACACAGATGTTCTTGGAGGCTAGCCTACACGTAAGTGAACTCGGCAGTGTGTCGTTGTGCAAATACGTCACTCGTTTGACTGCACCAATCAGAACAAGGCTGCTGTGGCACCACACGTCTGTGATTTGTGGGTGGAGCCCTAAGGTGCGAGGGTTGAAACATCAAATAACTGAAACATAGCTGCAAATGTGTGCGTAAGGTACTCAGAATAGCTGAAGCCACACTTACTTTATTTCTCGCTAAATCTAGGCGTTTTTATTAGTGAGATTCCTAGTAAAACTAAAATTCACGGTACGATCCAGACACAGACTAAACAGTAATATAGACGTGAAATGACATGGCGGCTCATTTGACGTGGGCGAACTTGGCCGCTTATTGGATGCCCGAGGCTGTTGATACCAGCCCCGTGTCTGTTTGACTTGTGCAAGTTACGGCAGGTTTCCTATTGGTCTGACTACTCGCTAGCAATGCAGACGTGTTACGCTGGTTGCTGGTAGACGTTTTCACCATATTGCTGGCCAGCGAAGCCATTTTGCTGGCGTGCGTGACTGAGTCACTGTTCTACCGGCTATTTCACTTCTGTATTCCTAACTATCCTGTAATACGGACCTAGCTTTCTCTAGTAGAATTCCGAGACCATCGATAGGGGCTAATGAAATTTCACTCGCTAGAGTAGGGTAAGTTATCTAAGTCACGTGATCAAGTTTTGTCGATTGCCAGTATTTGATAACTGTCTGCAATGCTATCCCAGGTTTTAAAACGACGGGAATACAAAACAAGCCTACATATAGTTTACTTGATAAATATTCTGCGAAATGCTACATGCACAGTGTTCATTCCTTACACGTATTATGTCTATATTTAATTATAATATAAGTTTTAGTGATTGAACGATATGCCATCCGTTGAGATTTTGAACACGGGTGAACTTATTTGGGGTGAGATTTCACAAAAAAAAAAAAAAAAAAACTTGAAATTTCGGCTGACCTGTCCTACCTTAGTGAATTTTCATAAACGCCTGATGTGGCAGCCCTGCAACAAATACCATTTTTGTTACCCTTTAATTTCTTCTGTGGCTTAACCTGCACGACAAAACGTGTTATTACAAAACTATTGTATGATGGGAACATTTCTTAAATATATTTGTATGGTAGTAAAATACCGAGTCATGCCGTAATTTATTGTAGATAATACGTAAAAATTAAAATAATAAGTTTTCCTTCTTTTAGTGAAGAATTCGTTGCAAAGAGCAACGTTCATTCGTGAAGATAACTTAGTGGAAAATCGCTCGTGCGAGTGTGTTTTGCAAAACAGTGTAGCGACTTGCACATGATTTTATTACATGGTAGTTATGTAGTTGTTTAATTACAAGTCACAAATATTCAGATAGCGACATGTCAATAATAAGAAAAGTACATCAGTAGAGATGATAGTATACCGCGGAAATGTTTTGTGCCAACACACCCTTGAAAACACTGTGGTTTCTTTCAACACATATGATTGGGTGATGTATGCCTGACACAGCGTAGCTGTCTGCAGACCAACAACAAGCACCAAATATTATAATATCGGGATACTTATTGGCTGAGTGAAACAGGGTAACAACAGCTCCACGTACAAGAGA
Organism: Medauroidea extradentata; assembly: GCA_003012365.1. NCBI lineage: Eukaryota > Metazoa > Arthropoda > Insecta > Phasmatodea > Phasmatidae > Medauroidea > Medauroidea extradentata. The sequence continues at coordinate 31,047 of PNEQ01074632.1, forward strand.
AAGCCAGTCATAATCTAGTAAGCTGAACGTTTGTTAAAGTACTGCAAACAGTCAAGTTTTCCCGCGATAAACCATCATCTCTGAACATCAGATATTGACACGTGATATTGAAGCCTACTTTCATGCGATGAATCAGTGCCCATTAAGATAAGGCATCTTATAATGAAAGCAGTTATCGTTGATGTGTGTTTCACCGATAAGTTTTCGAGAATTGGAAATTCGATGCTGTTATCCTTCCTGATGGTGTTTTGTGATTGGCTACGAGAAAAAACTTTTCACGCAAACACCTAAATTTTTTCGTTTCTTGAGGCTAACAGATCTGAGTTTATTTATTTATATTAGACAAACTTTGCATCTTATTGTATATATATATATATATATATATATATATATATATATTATATGTATATATATATATATATATATATATGTGTGTGTGCGTGCTTGTTTTTTTGTCAAAAGTGTTTTTGAATATGTAAATGTTTTCTTGTGTACAGTCACTGTTACAATACAATAACTATATTTAAAAGAGAGAGTGTGAAACAGAGAGTTCACGAAGCTATGATTTGTACTCATATTATTATTTCACAGCTTACAGTAATGTATATTTCTAGCTCGTCGTTACTTAGGTGGTGAGCAGACATTTTTGAAAAGTATTACAAAAATAACAGACGGAAGAAAAAACGGCGAAGTTATAAAGCGTACAAAAAAATACGTTATCGGAAAACGATAAAGTAAGAAAAGTGTTAATTCAGTGTCGCTAAAGGAAGAAAAAATCTCGAGTCTAGAAAACAAGGAAAAAGTAAGAAAGGAGCTGATAAATCATTTTCCCTCTTCTGGATCTGGAACAACATTCAAGAAAGGGGCTTTAGTAGTTTGGTACGTCATTAAACTTGTCTGACATTACTGTCTTCTCTCAGTTTTATATACATTAAATTTACGGTATATGATTTTTGTTACATATTATCTTCATGCATACGGCAAATTCACTTTGATTATTTATCTCGGAACCCCGTTGTATATATCGTAATTATAATTTCTAAATTACGTAATTTTTTTTTATCAATAGTACGACTTTTCACAGATATGAATTTGAGTGGCTAGTTGTACATCTGGCAAGGTAGCGTGGGAGTCAGTGAGATCTTTCATGCAGGTATAGTATCGGTTCACAGTCCTCAGGAAGAGTTTCAGTAACAGTCACCCAACGGTGGAAGTAATAAACATATAAATGAGTTTGAAATGTAACTTCTTCACAAATTAATTTGTGAAATTTCCGGTTCTTTACTGACAGCGTATATGTGCAAACCTAAATGGCAGTATCAGACATGACATAACTTATGGGTATAGAGGTACGTCAATTTCGCGGATTCATCTGGCAGCAGCCTAGACTTGTCAGTCATATAAACCCACTGGCCACAATCGATTATCTATTGGCTTATAACCGTACAAGCAGGTAGCAAGCGATAGAACTTCGCATTATTTCCTTATTTACTACTGGCTTGCAATAGTCAAACGCGTTTCGTAACAGTCGCCAGCAAGTCACAGACATGACAATGAAGTATACATAATTGGCGTTCAAACTGACCTGGAATGTATCTGCGAAATTTACGTACCTCTACTAATGGGATTATTTGAGTCACCGGTCAGCCGTTTAATTGGGCCATGAAGTTTTCGCGAAAAGAATTTTGTCACAGTTTGTTTACATATGCAGCGTTGCATCATGGTTATTGGCAGCATTGTACTTGTGAAGTGATGTATCTCATTTGACTTTTGCCAGTCACAGTAAGGTTTCTGCAACATCACACGTCTGTGATTTGCGGGTAGAAACCCAACACATCTGAGAGATAAAACATCCAATCATTGACTAAGAAGCAGAAATGCAGACGTGCATGCAAGTCACAGAAACAAACTGGGGCAAAGTTCTTATCGCGAAAAGTTCATGGCTCTACCGATTAATTATCACTAACAGACCCGGGAATTTTGCGGTTCATAGAACTGTCAGCTGAACTCCACAGTACTGTGTACATACTGTATTCAGTTACTTGTCAGTTGGCCGCTGCTCCAGCGAATGATATCGCGGTGGTCAGCAATAACTCGTATGTATATGAGTTTGAAATCTAATTTCCCCAAGTGGTCTTTGAACTGCTCAAACACATTCGTGAAATCGCCGGGTGTCTGATTATCACTACACGCTGTTTACGCCAACGAGTTACAGCACATTCGCACAGCAAATATAACTGGTATTTGCTTGCGCCAATGTACGCAACTGGAATTAAGTACTTTTCGGCTGCGCGTGCGCCAACAGAACACATGACCTTGCAGCGAGGCATTAGCACGGAATATTTAGGAATTCAGAAGTGAAATAGCTGGTAGGAAGGCAAACTCAGTCACACCCGCCAGAAAAATTGCCTCACTGGCCAGAAACATGGCGAAAACACCCACCACCAATCAGCGTATGGCAGCCAGGCCAATACGAAACCTGACATAGCATGCAGGAGCCAAACATACACGGACTGGTATCAACAGCTTCAGGCAGCCAATATGCGGCGAAGTTTGCCCGTATCAAACGAGCCGCCACGTCATTTCACATCTGTATTACTTTGCAGTCTGTGGCATTAGATAGGGATATATTTATGGCAATTTTGAGTCTACTTGCCACTTTCAAATGACACCTTTCATCAATCGGAGTGTATATTTTATTTCACTAAGGTGTAACCAGGTGCAAAGTAGGAGCAAAGTTCGCCCTGCAATATTAAGATAGTGATATTTAGGAACACCAGATTTTCTCGAGAAGTTTTATGCACTTAAGCACATAACGTGCGCCTTTTGCTTACATTTTTATTTGCAGCGTGACTTTGTGGAAATATATTTCTTATTTGATTGTTCCAATCAGAATAAGGTCAATACGATAAAATTTGTCTGTAATTTGAAGTAAGTCATGTAATTGTTAATAACAGCCGGTCATTAACCATGAAGCAAAGCTGCAAACGTGCACATACGTGCCAGAAGACAAATACAAACTCAAGACAAACTCACAACAATAGCCAACATAGGCGACCAGTATAATAATATTAACTATTATATAACAATTATTATCTGTTTCAGTACGGTACGTCCCTTGTGAAAAAATAGACGAAAACAAGTTTAATGTAATCCTGGAGTGCAGTACATATTACCCCCTACCCCTACAAGGCCTCAAAGAAAAGTTATCGGTGACAGTTTTTATACGCTGGAAGAAATTATAAACTAAAGACGTATACACAGGTGAGACTGGTGCGCGCGTCAAGCATAACATCGTCTTTACGCGCAAAGCAATCAATGGGCGCCCAGTGTCGTCGTTGTAGTATTTGATCATTGGAAATTTAAGCAGTCAACCTCTGTTTTAATGTGGAAAATGTTAAATAACGTCCAACAAATTATTTTCATTGCAGTGCGTTTTTTTCTAGGCAGTGTAGTTTGGGACAGCAATTTTTAGGCGTTTTAGGATACCTAAATACATGTTTCTAATATGAAAGCTGTTTTTTTTAAGGAGCATACTTCGCAAAGTGTATTCGTTAGGACCTAAACAGGTACATTTGTGGACAAACACAGATTACCTTGCAACATTTTCACCACACGCTACTGGTAGAGAAGTGTTACATTCATGTCATTTTCGGTCAGAAAAAATGTATCCAAACAGCTGTAGGCTCGGCAAATATTACAGGTTTTCGCGCCCGTTGTCGTAATTTTCGTGGATTTTGGCTCAACCCCAAAAGCCAAAAAATTAGTTGTCTTGTTCAACGTTTATCGTTGCCCGACAACGTTGTCACCGTCCACTGAGAATGTTTCTGGCAACTATTTAAAAGTTCCCCGATAGAGTGTCAAACTTCATTTAATGAAGAATCTCACTAATAACTACGCCACGAACTTTTCGCAAAAATAAATTTCCCCCAGTTTGTTTCAGTGTTTTACGAATACATCTGCAGTTCTGCTTCATAGCTTGCGATTGGATGTTTTAAACAATACGTGTCTTGGTGTCCTTATCTGCAAATTACAGACGTATGATATTGAGTCACCTTGTTGTGTCGGGCACAGGCAAAAAACAGACTTCACTTAACAAACACACGCTGCCAATAATTGCACGTGCACGTAAGGCGCTGAAGTGAATTGGTGCAAAATTAATTTCGCGGAAAGTTCATGCCCTACTGATGACATCATCTAGAAGTACAAACTAGTGAAGTATTTTGGACATACGTCATTACAGCAGATGAAGTGTCACAGAAAACCAGAGAATACATACAAACAATCAGACAAGGAAACAAACAAAATGATTTTTTTTAAACATATGTAAACATACACATTTCCACAAGGAACTCAGTCAATGAGTTACAAGGAATTAAATGAACACGAACAAGCACCGAAGCACCAAAAATATACTAAGGAAAACGAAATAACTCATTCCAAGATAAGAATTCCGTCAATAAGTTCGAAACAACAGAAAAAATTAAACACAATTACAACAACAAACTGACAAAACAAATGAACGTAAAAAAAGCTGGATGTAGACGACACAGCTGAAACACAGACACCTCGAGGAAAGCGAACGAATGCATAATACAGCAACTTTGAACAGTAAGACAGTAAAAACACAGACGAACACAACGACCTTCTTGCAACAAAGAAAATTGAGACGTTTTGGAGACTGCAATCTGTCTCTGTCTTCAGGCACATACACAGTCCTAGAAGCACATGCAGACAGTACGGGCACTGGAAAACAAAGAGTTCATGTACTCTGTATCCCTTGTTCACTTATGTTTTTATCACGGAAAGTATAATCGGCCCAGCTGTGAACAGGATTAATTGATGCTTGCAAATATCGCGTTACTTTCTGTCGGCAGACTAAAGGTCTGTTTCCCGCTGGCCGACGATGTCGTGGCCTGAAGCAGAAAATCCCGCTGTAATAATTTAAATGTTCTACGGTAGGGTGACCAACTTGCTGGAAAGCGCTCACACATGTAACTGGCATCCCATATAAGGCCGTTACCAACCGAATCAACCATTTGTACTCTGTTATGTACAGGAGAGTGAACTTAGTCACGAATAAATAAATCCACGAATTTTGCATGATTCTAATAGTTTAAAAAATATTCTTAGTTAAAATGCCACGGTGGCCGAATTACAGACCATTCGCCTCCCACCAAGGCGATTCTGGTTCGAATCCCGGCAGGGTCAGCCCCCTGATTTTCACGCGTGGGAATCGTGCTGGACGATCCCGCTGGTCGCAGGGTTTTCTCGAGGATGTGTCGTTTTCCCCAACCCCTCATTCCAACGCTGCTCCATACTGATCTCATGTCACACCTCACCAGCGCTGGAAGACCTCAGTGTTAAGCGCTGACCATAATCTCTCATTCACTCACATATTTCAAAGAAATCTGATTAATGTTTTCACCACGAGAGATAACAACGGCTTTACTGCGGGTGTGTGGGAACTTCGTCATTCGTCGGGACTTCCTTGAATCCTTACATTTTTGCCCAGACTGTAGCATTTAATTGTTGTAATTTCTTCTTCTTTACTACATTTCTAATTTGTCTGCACGGTGACGGCCTCAGGGTGCCTAGGTCTATTACCATTGTCGCCCGCAGGGGTAGAGATGAAGGGACAAAAACAACACCGAGTCCTGAACTCGTGGATGTAGAATATAATTTCCACCTCTTTGGCCGGAAATAGAATCCTCCAACTCATTAGACGCACTATGGAACATTTTAAACCAATAACAAATATTCAAGTAAACGAGAAATCAATTCTATCATATCGGCTTTGGTGTGAAACTGGCAGAATATTTGGTTGAACCAAATGTTACATAATAGCTATACATACAAATTTATAAATGTTTCCCAGTGTAACGTTAGCCAGTTATTTAATTCGAATTGTTACAAGTATTTGAATTGATTGAAACATATATATATATATACATCAGCCGGAATAAAAATTAATAACATAATGATTTTATTATCAAACAGTATCAGTTTCGGAGCCTGTCGCATTTTACACAGTAGTGTGTAGAGTATTTTAAGGAAGCGTATATTTCCTGTAAGAACTTTATACAACCCAAAAATTTTTGAAAGTTATGTGAAATTGGCGGTAAACGTAAAATATCCTTCGTAATTGTACAAAAATAGTGTGTGTATATTGACAAATTGCTGTTAGGTGCAGAAAAATGTCGCGGTGTTTGTATATTTCTTGTAAAGTCACAACGTTTATTAGAGTGTAGCGAAACACTGACTGTACGCAGCGAGTAACGCAGCTTTCTCTGTCGCAGTAAACTTCATAGAGTACGCCGCACAGCGAATGGATTTATAGTCCAAGCACAGATTATTTAAGAAATACAGAAGTGAAATTGCCGGTAGAATGGCGAGCTCAGTCACAGACACCAGTAAATAGATTCACTGGCCAACAACATGGCGGGAACGCCTACCGCCAATCATCGTGGGGCGACTGCATTGCTGCCCGGCAGTCAGACCAGGCCAACAGGAAACCTGTTGTAACATGCAGGAACCAAACAGACACTGGCTGGTATCAACAACCACAGCCAGCCAATTAAAGCTGAAGTTAACCCGTATCATATTAGCAGGGCCAAGAAATTTCGCTGAAATAATCTTGCCTCAGTTTGTTTCTTTGCCTTACGTGCACATCTGCAGCTGTGCTTCATAGTTATTGGCAGCGTGTCTTTGTGAAGTGACGTCTCTAGTTTGACTGTACCAATCACGATAAAGTTACTGCAATGCCTCCAGTAGCGTAATGTGGTAGTTCCAAGGCATGCAATTTAATCTCAAACTATACATTTTGAACACGTGGACTCAATGTTCCTACCTGTCATGTCGAAAACGTTTGTTGTGTAGAGTGAGGTGTATAACTGGACAAAACGTGTCTTGTCTCTCGTACGCTACATGGCTGACACTGCACGTACCTCTACCCGTCTAATGGGTCCACAAACAACTCACTGCTTAGCAGCGCATGTCTTGGAACACGATCACTATACTCCAATGAAAAACCGCACGTCTGTGATTTGCCAGTGGAAACACACACAAAAAAAATACAATCACTGGCTATGAATCAGAACTGCAGATGTTCGCATAAGACACTGACACAAGCCGATGGCTCAGTTCAAAAAGGAAGCAACTCAAAATTCCCGGTTTTAAGTAAAATGCAAACATGAATATTTCCGTTTCGCCAAAAATTATGTTAATTAACATGTTCGATTGGTGTTAATTTGAAGCAAAAGTATATAAGCAACTATTTTAGGTGCTTGAAACATTTATAGTCTGCTTTTGCTGAAATTAACACAATTTAAAATAAAATAAATACAATTTCTAGCTCCTTACTGTCAATCAGGATAATGTGTAATATTACCGTTGCAAGTGAATTTACGTGTTGTTTTTTTCTCAACTGAGTAGAGTGCACTTCTGTCTATGTATTGCTGAGACAACTCAAAATGCAATTTTTTAAGTTGTTTCATTTTTGAACTGGGCCATCAAAACTGGGACCAATTTATTTTAGGGTAAATTTCGTGGCCCTACGAATGAGCCACTACGTAATTTCACGTCTGTATAAATATGTAGTCTGTGGTCATATTTGTAGTTCAGTGAGCAGCAGCCAATAAATTGATAGAATGCAACTAATTCTCCAAAAATTTGTATTGAAGTGGTATCTAGTCTGCAGAGGATTGAACTAGAAAAAAAATATTATGAGAAAGTTCCAAAAAACAGTAACACTTCGAATTTCAAGATTAGTTTTATAATAACTGAGGTTGTAAGTTTTTTTACGGACAAAATATCTCCAGCAATAAAGTGAGAAAGTTGATCAGTACAAATACAAATCTGCCGAGAAATTTGAAACGACAGCCGGTTAAAGGTTGCATAGGAAGTAACTAAGGGTAGTATTGAAAACCACAGTGATAAATGCATTCATATACATATTCTATAAATATTTACTTATGGCCTGATTGGTAGAGACATGCAAAATTCGCGTTATTTTCTGCCCGCTGACTAGACTCCAAGTTACTATAGGCACGTTAGACGTCTCCCGCTGGCCGATGTTGTTGTGACTTGCCGCGGAGAATGATTACACGGTAGACAGGCCAATCTCTGTAAAGACACAACACACGTAAATGACAACACATAGAAGTTCGCGGCCAATTGAATTGCAAATTTTGCTCTGTTTTGTATAGGAAAGTGAAATATAGTCTGCTACCAAATGATAACGCGAATTTTGCACGTCTCTACTGATTGGCACATTAACGAGATGCCTAAGCGTGAACGGTTGAAAATGTACTAGCATCAAGAAAATTGTGTACAGGAATGTGCGATAAATCTCAACACAGGAACGCAAATATATTTAGCCTACTTCACGTAAATGCGGGAACTTTCCTATGCTTTGTGTAGCTTCGGGTGTTTCAACTGAACTACGGACGATAACACGAATATAAAATTTGTCTCTGAGAATTGAGAAATGTGCTCTAAACATTTTTTGAAAATTTACCAGGAATATCTTTTTACCGTTAGGAACTGTTGTAAAAGGCAAGTATTTAACTTATAAAGTTCTTCTTTTTTAATATACCTAAAAAAACTTATGTGGTGAACTGAAATCAGGGTTCGGTGGTATACAGTTACGTAAAATTTGTGTCCTCTGACATAAACTTTGCTGGAATAAAATTAATATTGATATTATTGATGTTCTGGAAAATAAATAAAGTTAAATTATTTATTGGAGCTAATTACTAGGGGCCGGAAAATTTCGCGGATTCAGTTACCTGCATGTTAGAATGTACTGTCCTGTGCATACTAAAGCACCGACCATTCGTTTACTAGCTGCTACTCACTGGGACAACAGACAATTAACGAACAGACAGGGCTTCAATATGCATAGGACATGTCATTGAATCAGCGAAATTATCCGGCTCCTACTTATTACACATAAAATTATTTGTTTTACACACATTTTACGAGTAAGTTCGTTATAATGATCAGAATAACTATAACATTCGAATTTATTTTATCACACTGCAAGTACAAATGCAAGGCTTATACCTTGTTATGCTATAAATTGATGTATACTTTCAGTTAGAACAACCATTGTAGATTTACAGAGAATTTCCTTGCAAAATGGGTTTCCAATTATTTTTCTTGTAAAAGTACAAAAAATTGTTTTGAAAATATGTGCAGTACATGCATGCTGCAATCAATATTCATATACATTTTTTTTGGTTTGGCGTGTTCAGCTGATAGAAATAGTAACAAAATAACAATAATAATTTAAAATTTAGTAACTTTGACACCATAAATATAATTTAAGCTGTAATTTGTAATTAAATATATTAGGTGAACAGACACAATATAATATTGGCAATTTTTTGGGTTTGTAGACAATAGTCATTCCAGAAATATATAAATCCCGGTTAATTATGTACTTATACACACAACACAGCAGCAAAAGTTTAAATCAAATGATATCGAAATCACGGTAAGTAAAAATGAACAGAATTACGATTTTCAAGTGTACTCACAGAAACTCTACAGATAACCTTGCGATGTGATTAAAAAAATAATAATAATAAAGACATTTTACTGAGTTCACGATGTTCTTGTAATTTTAATATAAACACTGGATAGTGTTTTTTTTTTTTAAATTTTATTTTTTCAGTGAGGGTAACCTAGGAAATACCCTAGTGCTATAAAAAGAGGTACCGAAACACGGAACAGCACGGCATGCGCTCTCTCTCACATTTTTCCCGCGGGAGAAATTTTCCAAAAGCCCACGCTCACTTCACCTATCTCTCTACTTAACGCTGTACATTATTAACCACTCAAACGAGGGGAGAATTTTAATTACCGCGCTTGTAGCATAACTGTGGCACGATAACACGGACTTAGTTTTTTTACTACGTGCTTTGGGCGAGGACGAGATAAAAATATATTTAAAGTCGGTTGTCACACAACAGAATAAATGTCCGGCGGAACATACTGTATTTATATTTAGTTATGTAACGAAATCAATCAGAAAATATATTTATTCATTTTAAAGCCTAAAAAATCGACCTTTTCTTTTAGGTACAAGACAGATTTTTAACAATCGTAAGTTTTGGTCACATTCGCAGTTTGTGTGTAGATCCGCAAATTTCGCGGGTTGATTTGAGGAAAAGTTATATTTTGAAGTTATTCCATGTAAGGTACTTTTGCGTTCAATTCACTGTTTTTAAACGTATCCTCGAGGACCGAAACAACAACAAACCTGCATAAGAACACTCACTGACAAAGTAAAAAAAGGTTTGTAAGTTTATAAAAGTAACTGTAAACTTTACAGAACACCTTTGGAAATATGTATATATGTATGTGTATTTACAAACAATCTTGTTTACTTACAAGTAATTATCATACATTTAGAATTGTTTGAGATCGAAAAAAATTGTTGGCAATCATCTTCCAAGATTTTTTTATTTAAAGAACAAAATCTTTGTAATAGTAACGTGACTTTGATGGTTATTTTGTTTTACATCGAACAATTTGTTCATAAAATGTGTTTGGGAAATTTAGGCGAATTTGATGACCTGCGATATTCTTTTTCTTGTACCTTTATTGATACATGGTTTGACATTAACTTACAAGTTTTTTCCCCTGTAAAAGTACGATATTCTTTGATGTGTATCGCGATACCACTCACTGTAGCAGCAGCCAATGCGCAAGTATCTGAGGATATATTGTACACAGGACTGTGGAGTTCAGCAGGCTGGTCATTGACCCTACGAACTATGAGGATCGGTACTTTTATGACACATCCTGGACGTTGTTGAGGCAACAATAAAGAAGCAAACAAAATGTAGGCCCAATCATGTGGTACACAGTAAAAAAAAATATATTTACAAGGAAAATCTTGTAAACTAATATTAGAATATTATCAGTCAGGTAATAAATGTGAGATGTCCGAAACCTTTTAAAGTGGTTATAAATATTGTGAACACCTTTAGGGACTAGTAAAATAAATGTTAATGAGTAAATTTTTTTGTTTGAAACTAAATAAACATTGAAGACCAGACAAATTTTACAAAACATTTCGTAATTTTACGAAAAATTTTTTTGCAATCTAGTTTCCAAAAATAAATTTTGTAACTCTACAAACAATTGTTGTAAAGTGTACCAAACATTAGCAGTAAATATACAATATTTGTTTGTGGATTTACAGAAATGTTTGTAAATATGAAAAGAAATTTGTAAAAGTACAACATTAAAAACTTTTTTGGTAACAGGTTTCCAAAAAACCTTTATTTTTTACTGTGTATCAGTGTGTCAGCGAGCAACCAATAATCTGCTATTTTCTACTTGACCACACAGGCATCATTGGATGTTACACTACTGGCAAGTGAAGCCACGAATTTTCCTGGCCTCTGAATATTGTGAATTACCAACGTATACAATTACTGCAGGAACACTTTATAATTTAAAGCGTTTGTTATGCTAAAGTAATTAAGTGATTTAGTCATATACTCATTATGTTTTCAGAAACGAAACTGCGTGACGGTGTCTTTGTAAATCCACTTTCTCCCGATAAATGGTTGCTACAGGCACGGATCTTGCCTCTGATTGGCTGTTAAGTTATGAGGAAAATTCGCTATTGGTCTGGCTTGATCTTCTGTGGTTTTTGAACAGTAGGAACCCTTGTATTTGGTGGAAAAATGTCTGCATTAGTTTGTTAGAAAGAAACGTGTTATTTTTAACTTACCAGTAATTGCTACATAAAATGTTATTGCCACAAAAGTCTTCTAGGAGTCATATGTATGATTAAGTTAGTTTTTGTTTCTCATGGCAAACTTTGTGTAGAAATAAAATTTACTTCGCTACAAAAGAGATACAATATTACTTTCAAACAAAGTAACTAATAAAAAAAACATTATCGCAGAACATGAGTATTTTAAACATTTAAATGCTGTAAAGCATTACTTCTTTAAACTATGTTAAACATTAAACACACTATTTATTTGCGTAAAACTTTGGAAGTCAAATATGAAAGCTGACCGTAAATCTTTGGTGCCTGCATCCTTTCAGTCCCACAGTTTTTTAAGTGCTGCTATAAAAATAGTAATTATTTTTATTTATGCTGCATATGTTTTTACCACCAGCATGCTGAGTACCTGGTTTTAATACATTTCTCATGCATTTTATTCACAAAAACAGATCTGAAATGTTGTCAATTAAAGCCTACGTAGAATAACCTAACGAAATCGAGTACCGGACTTCTTTGTTTACCAGACTGGTAGTAATTTTACGTTGAGTACTATGTATATGCCACGGACACAGAGAATAAAAGGGCGTAAATTCGAATATAATCTCTTGTCATTCTGCCCATTAAGTTACTTTTTTCTAACAAGTTACACGATGAAACGCTTCAGTATACATTGCTTATTATTAGAGAACTGAAAAATTCGTGATTTAATTTGGGCACAAGCTAGGATTCCAACAACTGTATGTTTGCGTCACTTTCGCAATTGGCCTCCGACTTATTTGACCTCTCCTGGAAGTCTCTGTGCTAATAACAAAAATGTAACTAATACTGCAAGAGCATCTATTGTCTGCTTCAGAACACAAATACTCTTGCAGGCTAGCCTACAGGTCAACGAATTAGTGAATTTTCCCCGTCTCAACTTATTAATGTGATACTTTTTTATACCATGCTTACTTACTCACTTCTAAAATATAGTTTAAAGTCACGTGATTAAAGCCACGATTTTATGGCGAAAATATTTTTGCAACATTTGGTTTCGATGCGTCATGTGCACACCTGCAGATCTGTTACGTCGTCTGTGGTTGGATGATTTTACTCCCACTTGCCTTGGCAAATTATAGACGTACAGACTCACAATAATCTTATTCTGATTGGTGCAGTCAAATGAGAAACATGTCTGAACAAAGACACGCTGCCAATAACCTTGAAACAGAACTGCCGATGTGCACGTGAGTCACTGAAACAAAGTGGGGCAAAAATCTTTTCGCGACAAAATCGTTGCCCTACACATGATATATAAGGAAACCTGTTCCAGTAATAACGTATGGTCAATGAAAGCTCTATACGCATCCTAATTAACACCGCAGGCTTTTTATTGGAGTGATTGGTATATACATACAGATGTTTTGTATAACACCTGTGCTGCTTTTAAATACATTGATAGCTTGTAATGCGTTTATTCGTTTGTTAGCTGATGCGTCGAAATAACCAGTCAAAATGAGCGTTCTATTATTTCCGGGGCAATCCATTAACGTCTCTCATGAATTATTTTTGTTCCTAAAAATTATAATTTTTTAGTTTTTTGACAGTCATGTAGTTTTACTACAACTTAAACACCACAAAGCAAATGGTTTACAAAGGGCCGGTTGCATAAACCTATAGTGTCTGTTATAGTGTTAGCTTACGCTCAAGCTAAGCGCCCAGCCATGTTGTAAAACCAGCTTCACACTTTTGTTAGTTGACAGGGTGTTAATAGGTGGTGTTTTATATGTATGTTGGTAGCTTTGCTACAAGAAATACAGTATTTTTTTATCTCGAAATCTGAGATGATGCTGGGAAAAGTGTAATATTAATTTTTTTTCGTATTATTTACGAAGTTGTAATGGAAAATTTTAACTTTTTAAGAACGTTATAAAATAATAATAAATGGACATGTAAATTCCAAAACCCTTCGAAACTTATGTGAATTTGATATGACTATTACGTTTTAATTGTTCATTATGAATAAAATTAAAATTTTCACTGTCTTTATTACAACCGTAACACCCCCACTGTTGAATTTAAGAGTGCAGTTGAAATATATCACAAATTAATTTAACTTAAGAGTTTGAGATAAAAATGTTCTTATACAAGCAAAAAAAACATGCAATGAACCATGTATGGGTGAAATTATAGAATTAGGATCATGCTCTAGATACAGATTCGTTACAAATGAGCCAATCGCATCATGGTAGTAATAAATCTAATTGTTAATTTTATATTAATCAAACAAATTTTAAAGCAAAAATGGGTATACACAGCACAGATATGTACTTATAAGTTTATAGTTTATAGATATACAAAAGGGAAATACCAGGTAGGATGGCGAACTCAGACACACACGCCAGAAAATTTGCTTCCCTGACCAGCAACTTGGCGAAAACACCTACCGCCAATCAGCGTAAGGCGACTGCCCTGCTAGTCGGCAGTCAGACCAATAGGAAACCTGCCATAACATGCAGGAGCCAAACAGACACGGGGCTGGTATCATCATCCTTGGGCAGCAAATAAACGACCAAGTTCGCTCACATCAAACCAGTCACCACGTAATTTCACGTCTGTATTACTGTTTAGTTTGTGATATTGCGCATGATCTTGCTAGGAAAGAGGTGCGTTTTTATAACGCAAAATTCTCTTACATTTTATGTTTTCTTCCTCTTTAACTGGATACCTTATTTTTTGTGACTTTGCATATATAATATACTTCTTTCAGCTTGAACGCGTCACAGGAATTCCTTCACCTACTTCATAATCTTGCAAATCGCCTCGCGCTCGCCAATATCATCCTGACCAAACACACTAATTAATAGGGGCCGGAAGTTTTCGCGAAAAGATTTTCGCGTAACTTGGCTTCAATGCCTTATGTGCACATCTGCAGCTCTACTTCATGGTTATTGTACGTGTGTATTCATGTAGTGTCGTTTATCATTTGGCTTTGCCACAGGCAATAAGTAGAGATGATGGTTTATCGTGGGAAAAACTTGACTATTTGCTGGGTTTCAACGCGCGATCAGCTTACCAGAAGATTACTGGCTATCGCTTACACGCCGAGCTGTTACCTTAATTGACTGAGCCAATAAGAAATCAGCTTTTGTAATACTTGATGCCTATTAGTGGTCTGGAGACAACTACGTTGTGTAAGACGTGTATCACCATAGCCACAGACTAAATAGTATTACAGACGCGAAATGACGTGGCGGCTCTTCTGATACTGGCGAACTTCACCGTTTATTGGCTGCACTAGTTTGTTTATACAGGCACCTTGTATGTTTGGCTTCTGCAAGTTACGGCAGGTTTCCTATTGGCCTGGCTACCAGCTAGCAGGGCAGCCGTCTTACGCTGATTGGCCGTAGGCTTTTCCGCCATGTTGCTGGCCAGGGAAACCATTTTGCTGGCGTGTGTGACTTAGTTCGCTGTACTATCGGCTATTTCACTTCTGTATTCCTAAATATTCTGTGCCATAGCCGTCTTTAGTAAAAGGCCGCGGCATTATATCTGGACACCCGGTCAAGAAGGGTCATATTAACACTTCTTTGGTCACGCCAAAGGCAGTGACTTCCCCTGATTCGCCGGTATGTAGTGCAGAATAACGAATCACGTACAACCACTGCCTTTGGCGAGACCAAGTAGTGTTAAAATTACCCTTCCTGGCGGGGTCGCCAAATCTAAGGCCGGGGCCTTTTACTAAAGACGGCTATGGTATCACCCAATCATACATCTCACTGGAAATTACGGTGTTTTCAAGGGCGTGTTGGCACAAAACATTTTTGCGATATACCATAATTAGGGACCCCTGTTTTTCGCGAAAAGAATTTTGCCGCAGTTTGTTTCAGTGCCTTACGTACACATCTGCAATTTTGCTTCATGGTTATTGGCAGCGTGTCTACGTGAAGAGACGTATCTCGTTTGACTGAGCCAATTACGACAAAGTTCCTAGATCACCGCACGTCTGTGATTTGCCGGTAGAATCCCAAGGCTCGTGAGAGTTAAAATATCCAATCACTGACCACGAAGCAGAACTGCAGATGTGCACGGAAGGCACCGAAACAAACTGGGGCAAAATTCTTTTCGCGAAAAACAGGGGTCCCTAGCCATAATCTCTAACGACAAAGTTACTGCGACACCACATGTATGTGATCATTGGATAGAACACCAAGACGCTTTGAGCTACAACACACAATCACTGGCCACGAAGCAGAGCTTCCGGTGTGCACGCAAGGCACTGAATCAGAGTAACGGAAAACTCTTCTCGCAAAAATTTTCTGTCCTTACTAATCAATAGAGTCCCGAAAATTTCGCGGATTCAACTGACGAGAGGTTGGATTTCTAAGTAATGAATCTTTTTCCATCGGGTAATTGTTGACCTTGCGGACTCGGAACCGATAGCGGACATGCATAAAACCACTCACGGACTCCCTCGCTACATCGTCAAATGTTCAAATGCTCACTCACTGTAGCACCAGCCAATGTACAAGTAGCTGAAGAGACAGTGTACACAGGACTGTGCAATCCAGCCTGCTAGTCGTTGAACCCGCGACATATCCGGGACTCTACTAATCAATCAACAACAATACACATCAATTGACAAACATCGCAAATATCAAAATGAACCTGCCACACGGCCATTATTTCTCCTCTGAATCGAGTCACGATACTGAAATAACAACTTTCATCAAGCCGTAACACTGCACATCACTTTACATAACTAAATCAGGAATGTAAATGTTTTGTGTCGGAAACTGGTAAGTGTGGCTTCTCGTCCACAGCCTGGATTTCTCACCCACACTATCACGTGTACCCCAACCCCCGTAACAGTCAGTGAGGAGCGGAGGAAAGCGAGAGTGTGGAAATTAAGTTCGAACAGTGAAAGAATAATAATAATTAGAATATAAGAATCATCAAGATTAAGTAAACACACAACCAGTAATTTCCAAGTGCTTTTTCGGTGTATTTACGTACACATCTTCTGCTCTGCTTTGTGGTTATTGGATACCCTGTTTTTGTGCGGAGGCCTCGCTCATTGGACTGTGCGAATCAGAATACTGTTACCGAGACACCACACGTTTGTGATTTGCGGGCAGAACCCCCGAGACTCTGAGAGTTAGGAAAAACGTCCAATCATTGACCACGAAGCTGAGTTTCAGAAGCACAAATGAGTTACTGAAACAATTCGATGCGAAATGATTTTCACCAAAAATCAGTGTCGCTAATTGTATTTAATATGGAATGAAAGCGGCAATGACAAGAACCTACTGTTTCCTCAAGGGCGGGGGAGCACCTTAGAGAAGCAGTCTCCTGGTTGGTCCAACTGAAACCAAGCCTACGGGGAAAACGACGGGGAATTTCGCACCAAACAAGACTGACGAGTGGGTGTAATTTGAATGGTGAAAGACATGCGTTGGAAGGACGTAGGGACGTCAAGCCGAGGTGGTACCGCCGGACATTCTCAGGTCGAACTTCGTAGCTTATATCTGCTACGTGGTAGAGAACCTACGTTTAATTGAACGTGAATACTAAGCGTTAATTGCGTTAATTATAATTGTAGTGTTAAGCGTTACAAGTAAGGGCGGCAGAGCACTGAAAATAACGACTTAACAATTCTTCCTCATAACTTATTAAAAATTACTGAGACTCTTGGATGTGAAACTATTCGGTGCAGAGAACTGGCCAGCAAATTTGTGCAATATCGGTCGTGTCCGGAGAGGACAGTGCAGAATTGACTTGCTGATTTTTATTTACTTACATATTTACCAAAAAGAACCAAGGGACACGTTAAAAACTCCTGGAGGAAGCAGAGTTTATAATGATACGAAGAGTTGGTGATATACCCCGAAAAAAAAAACTTGACTGTGTGCAATGTTAATGTACGTTCAGCATGTTGGAAACTTTGATTATGCTACTGGTTGTCGTCTATACGTGAAAATATTACCCTACTTTGCAGAGCCAATGGGAGTTCTGCCATAGCCATCTTTAGTAGAAGGCCGCGGCCATAAATCTGGCAACACGGCCAAGAAGGGTCAATTTAACACCTTCTTTAACTCTGGCTGTCCCTGATTCGTTATTTTGTCTACACGCCGACGAATCAGGGACAACCATTGCCGTTGGAGAGCTAAAGAAAGTGTTAAAATGACCCTTTTTGGCAGTGTTGCCAGATTTATGGCCGCGGCCTTCTACTAAAGATGGCTATGGTTCTGCTCGTTAAATATCTGACGTCTGCGAGTATTCTGAAGACAACTATACCGTGTCGGCCAATCATCATTCACTAATGCACGTTTAAAGAAACTGCATCATTATCAAGGGTGTGATGGTGTAAGAAATTTTCTAGATAAATAACCTTCTCTAATAAATAGAAGGCGATTGAATACTTGCCTAATCACGTGGTATCGCGGTGTCAGTGAGCAGCCAATTATCAGCTGCTATCTACTTGAGCACGCGTGTGTTCTTGTAGACTGGTCTACAGGTCAGTGAAGCCGCGAATATTTTCCCTTCTCTACCCATTGGCTTCTAATCGTACACGCGAGTAGCACGCGGTAGATCTAAAAATTTTTTCCTAATTTACTACTGGTTTACATTAGTCAAAAACGTGTTAAAACAGACGTCGTCCACTTACAAATTGACACTGAAGTAGGTCTATACTTTTATGTCGTTCAACATGACCTTAATACATAGCACGACATTCACTCATATTTTAATTATTATGGTTCCTAGAGCCATATACTATATTAATTGTAAATTAAATTAATATAGCAAATGCATTAACTCATGGTTGTCTAAATCCCTGTACAGTATCCTGGCGCCAAATATAGGCATCAGAAACCACAAATTTCGAGGAAGAACGGAATTGTGTATTTTCCAGACTTGACTCCTTAAATATTGATTGCTCATGTAGATACAGCATAGCGAGTGATCAAACACTCGGCAGAGGTTTTCAAACACAACATCCGGAAAGTGAAACACAACAATCTGAGAGGTTGGCGGTAGAAGGAGATAAAATAAAGTGAAAGGCCTTGGAAAGACAAACGCAAACAATGACTTGGTAACTCCACAGACATACGACTTGCCAGTTTACACAACATTTTGCCTCACCAATTTCCGTTTTTCAGCCAGCATTTCTTCCGATTGAGAAATAATCTTTCTTTCACAATACCTCTAATGTAATACACCCATTAATTTTGTTACAATAGATTATATGAGTGAAATAATTATTTCACATGTCTACAAAATCGTGATTTTAAACAATTTTTTGTTACATCATGAGCAATTCATTGGACGTTGTTAAGAATTTACTATCACGTAGCATTCAGAATACGAACCAAGTTTCATACGTTTAGAAGTTTTCTAAGCAGAGACATATGTTTGTAGAGGTCATATTTATTATTAATATCTATTTGTTAAAAAAATTAAAGTATTAGTTTCTACTCCGCTATTTAAAAGTCATAATTATGGACATCCTTATTTGGAAAGCTTCATTTTACCAACTTTCATGGAGTGAGTATCGAAATCTTTCCTTTGGTAACTGGTCGCACGCTTTTGTAACCAGAGATATAATATTTTACTTGGACAATCGTTATTATGTTGTTGCAGGCTTAAATACAAGAATGCCCTTGAGTTAACAATAGAACAAATATGACCGAGAATGAAATTTTTTCGCGAAGAGTGTCCAATTGATCAGTACTGCCAGAAATTTTTGGTGAAAATAATTATGAACCAACGTGTCCAGTGCCTTACGTGCACATCTGTAGATGTGTTTTATGTTTATTGGCAGAGTGTATTTGTGCAGGGACTGTGCCAATCAGAACGATGTTACTGCCATCCCGTATTTCTATGACATGCAGGTTTAATCTCGAGATGCTAACGTTGAAAATACAACTAATCACCGACCAAGAAGCACAGCGGAGCGGTGCACATAATGTATTACAACAAAATGTTGTGAAACTCTTACTAACAAATTCATTGACTCAGCTGATAAGTATAGAGAAACAAATTTGTAGCGGAAAGATTTGTACATCATTTGTAGAGGCAGTGATTCCAACAATTTGTTTCAGTGTCTTTCGTTCACGTCTACATCTCTACTTTGTGGTTTTTGACAGATTGTATTAAGTGTGTTACATTTGACTGAGCCAATCAGAACAATTTTACTTCGGAACCACACGTCACTGAGTTGCGGGTATAACTCAGAGACCCCGATAGTTAAAAACATTCATTGTATGATCATGAGGCAGAGCTGAAGATTAGCACTTAAGGCATTAAACAAATTGCTGCAAAATTATTTAACAAAACAACCGGCTCTAAGCTTTTACTTTCACTGTCTTATGCGCACATCTGCAGATATGCTTCTTTGTCAGTGATTGATTAGATATTTTAACTTTTACTTGCCTTGGTGTTTTCCTGGCAAACTGCTGAAGAATTGTGTAGCAATATACTTATTCTAGTGCACGGAAATAAGAGATTTGTCTGAACAAATACACGCTGCCGGCAACCATAAAGCCCAACTGTCGATATGCACATAATCCATTCAAACAATAGTATTGCTAAAACCTTTTCGCGACAAACTGGCGGCTCTACCAACAAGATGTGACCAATTAAATTAATCGTGTATTGTGCGAAAAGAATCAATGACATGTACTTCGAAACACACAGATATTCTTCTGGTGATTTCAATTGTTAACATTTACATGTGCTTAACCTCTAATAACATACCTCAATTTTACCAAAGACAATACTCCCTTCAATTTTGCTACGTATTTAACATGGCTTAACATCACAGGCCTATACATAGTACAGAACCTGTCAACATTTCTCCTATCAACTGCCAGTGACGATACTGTCTCGAATACACAGAGCATTTGAGAATTTCTATTGGATCCCCGTCCTCTTGGGCGTACCCAATCACACAAGTCTACAAACATGTCAACTGTCTGACGTCAAACCCAGCAGTAAACAATAGTCAGAGACGCGTTCACTGAACAGTAGGTTACAATGAGAGAGAGGTTTAGTTGAGTTGAAAAAAAATGTGCTTATGGCAAACAACCTCGTGGAATCCAATTAGCCACCAATAAATCAGTATAGATGGGCAAATTCCGCGGATTCAGTTACCTACATGTTAGAATCCACTCTATTATGTATACTCAAGGCCCATCCATTCGTCCATTTTCTGCTGTTCCACGGAGTAGCAGCTAGTTGACAAATTGTCGGGGCTTGACTATGCATAGGAAAATGGATTCTAGCCTGCAGGTCATTGAATCCGTGGAATTTCCATCTCTATAAATCAGCAACACGGGTCCAGTCACGTGGTTTCACTGTGTCAGCGAGCAACCATTGAGCAGATGTAGTCAGCTTGACTTGCAAGCCGCTGACTTTTCCTGTCTCTTACGATTGCGTGCTGTAGAAGAGTACTTATTTTTGACGTTCTCTCGTACAGTTGCTGCAAGGCGAATGGCGTTACGTCATATTGCTTGTTCGTGCGACCCGAGTGTGTGGTTTTACTACACTATAAAAAAATGTACTATTACAAAGATTTTCTTTATGTATCATTTGTTTCTAAAGTTGCAAAGGTAAAGTTTATAATACTACAAATGAATTCCCTGTACTTATACAGACAGTTCCTTCCTCTGATTGTAAATATACAAAATGAACTTGTAAAATGATTTGTTTATAAAGTTACAAGGATTATCTTTGTGAAAAACACAGAAAAATTGTTTAGTCTTACAAAGTCACAGTATCGCGGAAATTACCTAGTTATACGAAATCACGTATTTTTTCTGGAATAAAGTGATTTTTCATGCGTGCATACTTTAAAATAAAGAATAAGATTTTCACAGAACTTACTGTACATTGAGCATATATAAATAAACTAAAGATATTTAATACTGAAGTTAAGGTGGTGTAAGGGAATGGTGCGTAGTGAATAGGCGCGAGGACGCGGATTCGAATCCCAGTGACTCCTTGAAACTTTGCTTTGTTTCCAAAATAATTTCGCGTAATACTTATATATTTTATATATTTTTTAAATATATGAATTTGGTGAAATTAAAATAAAAGAAGATTTAAAAAAATAATGTTTGTTGTTGCAAGTATAACCACAAGTCTATCCCTATTAATTTTACAAACGTATACTTAGTTTTTTTACAAACACAACCTTTGTAGTTTTACGTGGAATATTTTTTTTTGAAACTCTGTTTCCAAAGATTATTTTTTACAGTGTGCTATTTCCTTAGGCGCTACTTGGCAGAGTCGACTCTACGCGCTTAAAATGCGTTGTAATGTGCAATGCAATGAAACACGTTTTTTACGAATCTTTTCCACATGTGCCCATTGTGCCAAAGTACGAAAAGAAAACACATGTCGTGCGATGTCGGAATATCAGTGTTGAGGCACAAAGCTAATTGAAAACACTGCTTTTAAGTACTTCAACATATCTAAATCAGCCTTTTCAGACTACCGCACTCCAAATGTGCTAACAATGGTGTGTATGAAACACAAATAGAAACGTGCACTGGAAATCGCAATTGACTTTCCTCCGGCAAAGTCATATGGTCGCTGGTCAAATTTCTATTCTAAAAATAGGTGGGCGGAAATATTGCCCGATAGTTCAATGCTTGGCTCCTTGTGGCGATACGGCTTTTGATGAGCAATTCAAAGTCACCCTTATAGTTCCGTCATTTCTGGGCCTATAGCTCGGAAAACCGCTTTCTGTTGGCAGCGCCTTTAAAGCTTGTTATAATAGTTTAATTATTGATCGAAATGTCACAAATTTTGCTGACAAAAGAAGATGTACCCCAAGGCATTCTAATTGAATCACACTTAAATAATAAATTATATAATACCTTACAAGAACATTGCAACAGAGTATTTGACCAGCAAACTATATTACGCGATCGCATATGCAGGTGTTGTATTTGAAAATTAAATTTAATAAATTACTGGCAAATGTCTCCTTTACATTTTCCTCCCATGTTTTGAGCCTAAAAGTAATTTGCATCAAAGCGACACGTATACATTATTAACATCCCATGGTTAAATACATTCATGACAGGGCTGAGAAGAATAAATTAAACCCGTGTTTTAATTGTTAATTTAAATAACGCGTAAATTAGGATTCGTATTTTTAAACACTGTAAACGCGTCTGGTCAGAATACGTAACGTGACGGAGAGTTAGCAGCTAAGTAATTATAAATTCATATTTTAGAGATTCCGGTAGTTACAGATACAAATATATTCTATAAATTATATTAAATAATGCAGGGTTATTTAAAAGGAGCTGCGGCTACACACTGGGCTTATACGTATCATTATTTGGAGCACAAATATCATACACATAACAGCCTCAGTTCAGGCCATGCACCATGAATTCTACTGTTTTTGCACTAATTATTTTTTCACGCATAAACAAGACCGTGTATAACAGATCTGTTTGGCAGTTTTATTTAAAAGAAGCTTTGCGTGGTAGGTAATTTTCTCAAGACGTGAAATTAAACTGTTTTCGAATAACTTAGTTAGCAAAAAAAGTTTTAGTTACATTCAGCAATAACCTTAGTATTAACTGTCATGAAAGAAATTAGCCTACACGGAGAAAACCAGCTGTTCGCATTATTGGGACTACTTCGGTTTGGTAGTATTTTCTAATTGCCTCCAAGCCCACCTGGAGGTGTCAAATAAGACAAAGATCAATAGCGAACGTCTCAGGAACTCACGGTTGTTTGAAATCTAGCTTGTGCACACAAGAGCAGACAAATTTTTCAGGTCCTTATAAAAAGCACGTGATTGAGAGCGAACTTGCAACGAACGATCAGTTTCCACCTGCTGTTCTTTTTTGTCAGCATTCAGCACAGAGGAGTATATTACTCCAGGGAACACCAACTTTCCTTCAAGTTGGACGCGGAGTTTATCGGAGTCTGGAGAGTAAATTGAATCACTGCGTCTACAAAATTAACTTCTATCTCCAGCAAGTTAACTACGAGATCGTCTTAATTCAGGCGAGTCTTAGAACGGCTAGGGTTGGCTCTCCTTCCAGCTTCCACACGATCAAAAACTGAAACACAGTTTCCAATCACCGAAATGCCACTTTCAAAACAGTTAGCCAGTTGTCGGATGGGTACACGTACGCGTGAATTAAGGAGATGTTTAGAGTCACGATTTTCTGGTTAATAGGTTTTGGCACCATTTGATGCCAATGCCCTATGTGCTCGTCTGCAGCTGTGTTTCATGGCCAGTGATTGGATGATTCCAATTCTCAGTATTGTGGTGATGATCTCCCCCATAATCACAGACGCGTGGTGTCGCAGTAACCTTATTTTGAGTGGCACAGTCAAATGTCCAATTACATTCTGCCAATAAACATGACGCAGAGCTGCAGATATGTGCGTAAAGTATTGAAATTATCTGGTGCAAAAACTATTTCGCAAATATTCCCGGTCCCATTGTCATGAATCATGGGGACTGCCGTGAGAATCTATACAGTTGTCTATCTCTTGGATTCTTTCCCTAGTTTAGTGGAAAACTTAATCCGTATGACGTATAGCATGCATCGTGTAGTCGTGATGTTAGTTATCATGAATTTTAAACTTTTTATTCTCCTTCTTATTTGAGCCATTATTAGTTATTTTGGTTCTCTCGTTGTCAGTGTGTTACGGAGTCACGACAGTAAAGCGCAAAACTTGCCCTGTTCGTGTTACCAAAACGAGATACAATTTTCTGGTCTTATAAAAGGGAATCTGCAAAATCCGCATTATTATTTGTACATACTTGAGCACAACCTGTGATTCCACTGGCTCTGAGTCTACATGGGGTGACAGTTACGTGTTTGACCACTCCACAGGAGGTCCGTTTCTTCACAGTAGTACTATTTGTTAGTGATCGATCACTTATCGGACGTGTACTGCCCCGCAGACCATGACATTATGGGTCAATATGTGATACCAAACAAGCCTACTACCGTTTGTAGTCTAGTCTGCTTGTAGAGAATTACGCGCATGTGACTACTTATAAATGTGAGCAGCGCCAAGGCAATCATGCAGTTAAACAATGCAACTGTCAATAACCCGAGGATCGCAAATATTTTCTGAAGATCTGAACCAGACACCTGTAGGGATCCCAATGTAAGGATTCTGCTCTTTACTACCACTCAAGATCCTCCAATTGTTCTACACGACGATGAAGTCCACTTTACCTTACAAAGTTCACCATTTTTTGGCTTTAGCAAATAGATGAAAAGTTGACGGTGTATCAATATAGAAGGTTTATCTTACGAAACGTAATTTATACGTAATAATGTACTTATCTGCGCTATAGCGAAATCTAGTTTCTTAATTACCAGAGACCTGCAATAATCTCGTTTTCATTTGGTGACGGACTAGACTTATTTACCCTGTAAATACCATTAAATAACTTTTGGTTTAGTTGGTCATTAGTCTCTATAAGACGTCATTTACGTGCGCGACCGTATAACCACGGGTTTACCACTATAGCGTTAAAATATAATTTATTGGCCAAAAGCATACGCAGCAATCCACGGAATTGTTTGCCAACCAGAAACATCGTACGAGCCTAAAACTATGTGAAGTTTAGGCTGCTGACAGAAAATAACATTAGTGTTGGACGTCCCTACTAAATAATCAAGAAATAATGTTAAGCTGCGTTGTTGGGTTCTTGCAAATACTCGTGAGCAAACACAATGCGACTACATTACCACAGGTTTTTCTCTTTCGAGGAAGAGAGATTTCCATCGGAGTGTAGCCAGAGAAATACTATGACAAAGTAAGGTGCATGCAAATTTCGCAGCACATGGCAGGCTAGATTCCACAGTAGGCATGAACTTTGAAAGAACTGTGGAATGGGAGTGCATGACTGGATTTATTTGTATGGACATACTCAATTGCGAAATAAATGACTGTCACAAGAAAACTAAAAGTCTTTGAAAGAACTGTGCAATGGGAGTGCATGACTGGATTTGTTTGTATGGACATACTCCATTGCGAAATAAATGACTGTCACAAGAAAACTAAAAGTTAGTTTTCTTGTGACAGTCATTTATTACGCAATGGAGTATGTCCATACAAACAAATCCAGTCATTCCACAGTAGCACATACCCATGAGAACTTAGCTCTGTCTCCATTGACAGCAGGCAGTTTTATTTCTCACCATGTGACACGTTGTTAAATGTGATCTTCAAACGATTCTTACAAAGGGTTCGTAAAAACTGTTATGTTCGTAATACGTTGTTTGTTTCTTGTGTAGCTGCAGAGTTTCGATTTGCCTGGATTTCTTCAAAGTGCGTGTGTTAAATAGGCAAAAGAGACCGGGATTTTTCGCGAAAAGGTTTTTCACCAGATTGTTACAATGTCTTATGTGAACGTATGCAGTTCTTCTTCATGGTTATTGGCAGTGTGTATTTGAGCAGAGTCGTTTCTCATTTGGCTGTGCCAATCAGAACCAGGTTAACTGCGACACCATACGATTGTAATTTGCGGATGGAACACAAATACGATGGGCGTTAAAACATTCAACAAATGACCACGAAGCATTGTTGCAGGTGTGCACGTAAGGCACTGAACATGGCCGTCTTAAGTGAAGGCCGGAGTCTTGAATGAGGCATCGCTGCATCGGAGGCCTATTGCCGGTCGCTCATTGTCTGTCTAGACGTGTACTCGTCACTGAAGCTGCATCTAGACACGTTACAGAGACTAGGGGCCGTATCTATATACGGCTTTCGAATGACAACCAACTGCTATCCCCATAGAGAAATCATTCGTGAGCAGTTGGTTGTCATTCGAAAGCCGTTTATAGATACGGCCCTAGGGCAGTCGAGAAGTGACAGGCAGCAGGCTCCCGATGCAGCGTTGCCACATTCAAGACTCCGGCCTCCTACTAAAGAGGGCCATGACGTAAGGCATTGAAGCAAACTAGGTAAAAAAATCTCTCTGCGAAAAGTTATTGGCCCTAATCAAAAGTAGTGATCAGAAAAATTCGTGGGTTCAATGGCCTGTATAGGCTAGTAGCAGGCAACAGTTGCTTCCTGGCTGCTCGTTGACACAGTGGTACCACCTAACTAGGTCTGCATTTAGTTGATTATTTGTTATTGTCTCATGCCTTTAAAGAATTGTGATAAAGTTTCACCGTCACTTTCCTTGTGACATGGGCTAACACCTCACTAATATTGACGGTAACATTACAAAGAAGGAAGACACAGGGTTTCGAAACCGTATTAACTTGCGAGAACACTAAACGAAAGTCAACTCTCAATCTAAATCATTCAGAAAAATTCATAACCACAAAAACCTCATTAATTAAATATTCCTAGACACTTAGGGATCAGCATTTGCTGCAAGCAAAATCGTGTCACATTGAAATTCCAATTATGGAAAAAGTAATATGTAGTTTAACTTGAAGCAAAATAGCATCGAATTCCGGTTACAATCCCAAGAGAGATTTATTCGAAGTCAAACAAACATGAAGAAATAACCTTAAACTTTAAACAAGCTCAATAAATTGATAACATAACTCGAAATATTAGAAATGAAAATACTAAATATAATGATAATAACACTGAACAGCAATTTTAGCACTTATATTTAAAGGTGTAGGAAATGTACCAAGTCAATCTGAACAGTAATTCGCATCAAAAAATCCCTAGGCGAGATCACTAATTGGGGTATAGGAAAGACAACACAAATTTACACATTAGTTAGCCATATCCTTGTAGGAAATTTATTTCAACAATATCTATGCTAACTGTGTCCCATACCTCAGTAGCCGATACACACAATACAACCACAAATCTGAATAAGCCTTTTTACTGATAGGAGGCAAACTTCAGGGGGACACTCACCCCAAAATACACATTACCGAGTCCCATACCTCAATAATAGGCTATGCACTCAATATCAAACACCCCTGAAATAATCTCATTAAAGAGGGCACATTAAAGTGCTTGACAAAAATATTCGTTACAATTGTAATTCAACTTCAAAAAACATATTTATCTGCATTAATTCACTTCGTGTGCCAAACTGTCAAAGTACAAGCAAACAGTTATAAATTAAAATGTCTCTAAACAAATTTAAACTATAGAAATGTAATGGCTGCCCCTTTCTATCTACTTTACAGAAATAATTATTGCAATGCTATATTAAAACTGTAGGAACCCGAACGCGAACGTTAACTTAACTTTGAAATTCAAGAAAATATCAACTGCAAAGACACTAACAATACACTAGGATGTGGGCCATCATGCTACAAGAATCCTACTAAAAGAAACCTTATACATTAAACCAAACCAGGCGCCCAAGTTAATCAATTATAAGTCCTGTAGCATAACAACCCACTCCACATTTACAATGACGAAAGACAAGACGAACACTTATATGATGCTGGAAGCCGACTGAACACACGAAAAAAATCACGGGTATAAATACAAGAAGCGAGCAAGAATATAAGCCAAAATATAGTCCGAACAACATGGTGGAAGAACAAATGCAGTCAATAAATACAATTAAATCGAAACCTGAAATTTCAAAAGGAAAGCCCAATACAATAACTATGCAACTTACTGTGAATTATATTAATTACCTATAAAACTCATTTCTAAATTTCGCAATTTAACAGGAAAAATGAATTATTATAACTCTTGGTAATACGTGAGCGTGCTAGTGTGGCACAAGGCTAGCTGCACCGTCCGTGTCTCTGCTTATTTCACAAAATGTCTATAGCGAATGTACGTGATGTTAAGGGGGATTGATCCCTGTCAGATCGGTTTTACGGTTTTTCTTATAAATCAGGGAATAGAGACATTGTTTTGCTTTTTTCACGCTGACAAGGCATAGTTTATTGATTCATTCACTTTTTGGAATCCATATGGCCTTGTTTCTGTTAATTTTGTAGCCTCTGTAGTCGCTCCCGTAAATAAAGCAATTTTCCCTTTTCAGCTGTTTCCCGTTGCAAAATAATGAATACATTATGGTTCCAGCAATTACAGAAAAACGATTAAGTTTGTATCTATGCCCTGTCGTGACAAAAATTTTGATACATCGACTGGAATAGAAGTTATCGAGAAAAAAAAGATAAATCCAAGGTGGTAGGGATCAATACCCCTTAAGAAAGTTTAACTTCTTTGAACAAGGATACAAATGATTACAAGTGTATTATAAAGCATGTGCGAGTGTGTATGCATGTGATAATGCTGCGGAGAATACACACACATTTAAATTATAGTTGCTGATATTTCATAATGTCCAAATTGACTCGTGCATCGTCAAATTGCATGGCGAATCGACAAAGTCGATTCAAAGTCAAGAGCCAACTGTAAAACTAGCACTAATCTAGAGTTGTTTGAGTTTTAGCTTGTGCCTAAAGGAAAACACGAATTTTTCAGGTCCCTTCTCATAAAGCATTGAAACTATGTAAGCACAGAGTTATTTCCACCAAAAATCTGTGGCTATAAACATAGAGAGAGGAAGTTGGGTTGGAACAACGACGCAACTCGCCAAAGCCGCTTAAGTTACCAAGCGATGGCACTTCCTGACTCCTCGCTCGGGAGATCTGATCTACACGCGGCACGGAATACCGCTCGACCGCTCCGTTTGCGCCGCAAACTTATTCGGACTTTGGCGGCCGCAATCGATACCAACCCGCGAACCGGCTGTGGCACACAAGTCGCCCAGTGCGTGACCGTTATCTAGAGTGTGGGCCTCGAACTGCGCGCGCCCAATACCGGACTATCCCACACTGTAAAAAAAATTGAGGTAAATTTACTCGACATGTAATGGAAGCTAATTACCTCTACAAGTGAGGGAAAATTACTCAACACGTGTCAAGGAAAGTCACTCAACTGGTTATCTAATTTTCCATTACATATTGGCCCAAGCCCTCTAGGACAATTTGACATAACGCGCGAGCGAAACTTCCGAGTGGTTTGTGTGACGAATACACTACCTTGCGGAAATTTCCACACATGTTCGGAAACCAGATTTCCTTCTCAAGATTGAGGAACATTACCATACATGTGATGAGTAACATTACTAACTTTTTTTTTACAGTGCAGGAGCTCGACAACTTGGATGGCAAGGGGATATTGCACTCACTCTTCTGATACCATGAAGCAGGGGCAAACCTTAAGTATACGTGGTAGATAATTCAACGCTAAAAGCATTAATCTTTAACTCTAGGTTTCTTGAAGCCAATTTGCGAAAATTAAACAATAGCAATCCTGGACAATAGTTTTAGCCAGCGTTTTAAACAAAAATTTTTCCAGTGTTACGAACTTCTGAGGCACAATCTCTGAGGCAGGAACCTCGTGCATTTAACTGCGAGGCAAGAGATCACGCGTAACGAATTAGTAATTCTGGATAAATATTTACTCGTAAAGTTGGCAGACACCGTTATCTAGGATTGCCGTTGAGAATTTTATCCTTGTTGGCTTCGAAAAATGCCTAAAAATCAATTTATGTTTTCAGCGTTTATTTATCTTCAACACACTCTTTAAGTAGACGTGGTAGATAAATAAGCGCTGAGTTATACAATTGAGATCTACGCTTTTTTATAGTCAATGTAGAATAAGTACAAAACTACAATCACTGATAATTATATTTGAGAATTTTACTAACATACATTTACCCGGAATGATGCAATTGTTAAGCGTGAGCTCTTGCGCCGAAATTTAATGTACGAGATCTCAGCGTCAGAAATAGTTCTTCAGATATACGTTACTGGAGAACAAATTTTGCTCAGAAAGTTGGCAAAAATTATTGTCTCAAATTGCTGGTTTTTCATTTTCAAAAATTCGCTTCGAGAAACGTACAATTCTAAACTGAAGCTTTCAGCTCTGAATTATATTCCATGCACTCTGAGCTCTATACAGCAAGCGCTATATACCACGTCTGAGGCACGGAAATTGGCAGGTAATAAGAGCTCACTGTAAAAACAGTTAGTAACATTACTCATCATATGTATGATAATATTCCCAAACCTTGAGAGGGAAATCTGATTTCCAAATATGTGAGGAAATTTCCGCAAGGTAGTGTATTCGCCACACAAACCACTCGGAAGTTTCGCTCGCGCGTTATGTCAAATTGTCCTAGAGGGCCGCGCCAATATGTAATGAAAAAGTACATTAACAGTTGAGTAACTTTCCTTGACAATTATTGATTCATTTTCCCTCACTTGTAGAGGTAATTAGCTTCCATTACATGTAGAGTAAATTTACCTTAATTTTTTTACAGCTTAGATTGTCTCGTGGATCGACAACCGTGTCGCCCTTATGCACTGGGCGCGAGAACTTGCGTGCAGTGTCTCCGTCGTTGGCTTTTTCCTATGAGACTTCAAGAGTTGACGCTAAAATTTTATTTATGTAAAGTTTAAAATTAAGTCCAGCGCATGCTTCTATATTTTTACGTTGCGATTCCGGTCGGTATTTATTTCACGACAGCAGTCGGAAAAAGCCGTTTCTGGCCATTTTTCAGGTCCCTCGAAACCATGTTTCTACGCATGATGTCTAAAAAAAACAAAAAATTGAGAAGCATAGTTTGAAATGTGTTTTCCTTTAGTAGATGAAAATATAAAACCTACGTTCAATAGTATAACATAGAAGAAAAATTCCTAACTCGTTGCACCAATGCTCGTGCGACAACCTTAAAAATCTATCTGCGTACATAGAGTAATTTACATCTTCTTTATTTTAGTAAAATTATACGTAATTTAAAGTGATAGCAAAACTCTATTAGCTATTCACCCAAGATGATGACCAAGGTACCTCATTTAAGATGAAAATTGCAACAGCAATCATTACGTTTTCCATCCCTTGGGAATTTGAGTTACAAATACCTTTAAATCATAAACTAAGCAGTTTCTGTGAACATACGACATTTCGAGCGAATTTTGCAAAGTTGCGAAAAAACATATGAAAACAAGCTGCTGTTGACAAACATGAATGATTTGGTCAATTTACGTGCCCCTGAGCAGCACAGTGCCTTGGTAGTGATACACCAGGTATGGAGGGGGGGGGGGAGACGATAGGAGTCAACCAATGCGTGTTTATTGAACCCATACCTGACAAGATCCTGGAGTGATTTCACAAAACCATGTAAACCCGAAGTCATGATCGCCGGAACCGGGGATCGAACTCGGGTCTTCTTTCGCAAACGAGGCGGGTGTTTTACCACTGCCGCACCAACTTCACATAGTTCCATAAAGGAACGAAGTCGTGTCCAGAAAGACGACACAAAAATCAAAACTTTAAAACAACAAGACCCCGAAATTAATTTAGGAAGGGAATACAGTCATTGCATCAAGAAAGACGACACGATAAACATAAGATGAACCACAAACTTGAATAAAAAACATATATAAAACTGACGATCCAAATGAACCGAGTACAACGATGACAACAAACATGACAAGCGACACGAATAGATGTGAACACAGATGACCCAACAAATTAAACACGTACGGAAAAGTATATGTCTTCCCTCGGCGAAAACTGATGAAACGTTATTGGAACAGAGATCTGTCCTCACCTTCGGACACATGTACAGACTAAGAAATTCCAGCAAACTGACAGACTGGATGTGTTTCTGTTTAGATTCTGTTCACCCAACAAACTTTTATTTTTTCGATTACACATATTTGTGTGCCGTATGCAAACAATTCTATGGTTATCATTTTCACTGAGTGGTTCTTAAGCGCTTTGCATAGAAGTAAAACAATGTTTACATTGCAGAGGGGCGAATGCCTAAAACATGTTTAGTTATTAAGAATACGGAAATGTGACGAATTCATTTGAGAACACGATTATTTTCGAACTCCTGTAAGCGTTAATTACTTTTCGCGATTGGATCGCAGTTAATGAAACTCTTCTTTGAGGAATGTGAACCAATAACAGACTTGTATGATACCACTCGCTGGCTCTCGCACTATTGTCGAATTTACAACTGCCCACTCTCTGGAGCAGCAGACAATGCACGAGTAGTTGATGGCAGAGTGAACTAATAAGTGATGAATCTAGCAGGCCGACCCTTGATCCCGAAAAAATTCCTGGTCTATGTTAATTAGTTAATAAATTCACATGAAGGTGACATATGAAAGCGAGCACACATCACCAGTAGTGGAGATGTCATCTCTGAAATTATAAAAAATTTGCTCTAATTAATCATTCCGTGTCTGATCGCGTCTGATAGGACCCCGACAATGAGCCAGGATATTTCAAAGCAACAATAAAATTTTTACCTACCACCGAGATTTCATTAAGTTCACTCTCAAAGTGTTCCATTGTGCAAACCCCCCAAAGGGCAGTGCTCTGCTATTAATTAAAAAGGTTGAATTAATTACTTATTCTGAGGGATCATACTTTTTAATTGGAAGTTAAATTTACTATTATATTAAATAATTTAATTTCCTCGTCAATAAATTGAGATATATAAGAATAATCATGCTACATCAACAAAATGTCAAATTGCCCCTAGCTATTAAGTAAAGATACCCTTGCAAAACATTTCTTGTAAACTAGCTGCCAAGAATGTATATATTTAAAAATACGAAAACAAATAAGAATAATACCAACGTTAGAAAAAATATCACAAGTAGATTGGAACGGGAATATACAAAATAGCATGTGACAGAAATAAAAGTTTGTAACTTTACTAGAAATATATGGTTAACTAATTTACTATATTATTTTTCCTGCGGACTTACGACGGTGACCATTCATTTTATTCGTGGAAATTATAGTTTCAAGTTCAGTCCATGTTTCCACCTTTGTGTTTTTCTAGTTCGGTTGGTATTATCGAAATGTGACCTTCTGTAAAAGTCGTTTTGAGAGGGCACGGAAATAAATTTTTCTGATAAGTGTACCGAAATGTTAATCTTATCGTGACATTGATTGAAACGTGTGTTCTTTTCGTAGACGCACAATTGCAATTCAAGTAAAGTTCTTTCAACAAAAAAGTGACGAACGTAACACGATGCAACGTACTGCAAGCTCAAAAGAGAAGTCCACTTAATAATTATACATGAAGCCACTGATTTTTGGCGAATAGAACTTGCAGTAATATGTTTAATTTCTGCTTCGTGGTTCTTGGCGCAATGTATTACTAGGGACCCTGGTTTTTCGCGAAAAAAATTTTGCCCCACTTTGTTTCAGTGCCTTACGTGCACATCTGCAATTCTGCTTCATGAATATTGACAGCGTGTCTGTATGAAGAGCCGTATAACATTTGTCTGAGCCAATTACAATAAAGTCTCTGCAACACCTCACGGCTGTGATTTGCTGGTAGAATCACAAGGCTCGTGACAGTTAAAATATCCAATCGCTGACCACGAAGCTGAACTGCAGATGTGCACGTAAGGCACTGAAACAAAGTGATGCAAAATTATATTCGCGAAAAACCAGGGTCCCTATGTATTACTGCGAATGCGTTACTTATTTGACTGTGCCAGTCTGGACCAGGCTGCTGTGACACCACACGTCTGTATTTGCGGATACGAACCCGGGACGCTGAGAGTTGAAACCACTTAATCATTGACCTAGCAGCGGGATGACTGCACGTTAATTGAGTGATTTGCGCCTAGATGCTAGGGTGAGGCGTGATGTTGGCGCTGCTTCATCCTACCACCTACACTCTAAAAAATAGTTTGTAAATTTACCAGACGTGCGTATAGGAGTGCTATGAAAGTAGGTATGGTAGAATAGTTTCCCAGACATCCATGGTAGCACTCCTAAACCTTTTTATAAAACAGTCAAATGTATACTGAAGTTACCAGACTTGTATTGTAACAACTGTAAAAGTTTGCATATTTACAAGACGGAAGTATGGTAACTGTCCCATAGTGCGTATGGGATAGCCACGATTTTATGGCGAAAAGATTTTTGCACCATTTGGTGTCAAAGCCTTATGTTGTCATCCGCAACTCTGTTTCATGTTCAGTGATTGGAAGTTTTAATTGTCGCACGCCTTGAGGTTCTACTGACAAATCACAGACGTATTGCGTCATAATAGCCTCATTGTTATTGGTGCAGTCAAATGAGGGGCCGTGTCTGCCGCAACGTGCACGCGAGACATTGAAACAAAATGATGCAAAAATATTTTCGCGACAAAATTGTGGCTCTATTTATACATAACGTAATTAGAAAAAAAAATTTAATTAAATCATCAGATCTTTCGCGATTTGTTTTGGTCAAAAGCTAAATTTCGAACAAATACACGTTTACGACACTTTGCAATTAGTCCGTGACATACTTGGCACCTCCTGGACAGTACTGAGACAATAATAGAGAAAGAACTTAATGCAGGACCAATATGGTTGTATCAGTATGTCAGCGAGCAGCCAATGAGCAGCCACGATTTTGTTGTGAAAATATTTTTGCACCATACTCCATACTGTTTTATTCTCTTATATACAAATCGGCAACTCTGCTTTATGGTTATTGGCAGCGTGTCTTTGTTCAGACACGACTCTCATTCGACAGCTTCAATCAT
Source organism: Medauroidea extradentata (assembly GCA_003012365.1). Lineage (NCBI taxonomy): Eukaryota > Metazoa > Arthropoda > Insecta > Phasmatodea > Phasmatidae > Medauroidea > Medauroidea extradentata. The sequence goes on from PNEQ01074632.1 coordinate 66,305, forward strand.
AATAAGGTAATTGTGGCATCATATGACTGTAATTTGCCAAAAGAAACCCAAGATAAGTTACAGTTACAACATACAATAAATGAACATGAATCATTGCGCTAAATAGTCTAATTATAATCGTTGTACATATAAGTGTGAAGAGGAAGCATTCGGTGTCTTCTTTCTTAGAGTCTTAGAAGTCAATATTGTTTCTGTTTGCCACAGGATATCGCGCCATCTGACTTTGCTTCAATAGTAAAATAATATTGTAAACAAATTTTAAACACATGTAATTATTCGATAGATAATTTGACTCTAATGTTGAAGACCTAAATAAAATTACATTAAGTGGCCTCCAAGTTCAAAATGTAACTACACATACATGAATTTGCGTGTTTGATACATCTGTTGCTTTTTGTGAGAATTCAGGGAAGCACGTAAATAACTACACAACGTCTTGAAAATATTAATTTTAAAATGAGAATTTTCGCAAGTAATTTAACTCTCTACGTTAGCATCATTTATCGTAAACCAATATACGTTTTTACTTCTGACTCACAGAGGTTATAAGGTGTCTTATTATTTATGCTTTTACATTGGTTTATAGAAAAAATAATCAGTGCGCACTTTCTTACTAAGACTGAACTGTTCTATAACGTTTTCCTTTTATGTATATTTTTAAGTATACTAGTAATTTATATAATTAAATACATGTGTAATTCTGAGTTAAATTTTAGTGACATTTTTGATAGCCATAAAACAAATACGGATTTTTCACGTAAATCATAATAATAAGTCTTAAAGCATTCTATACCACGGTAGCTGTTACATTAAACTATTAAGACGTAATTTTCAAGCAGCTCAATTAAATCCCACTTGTACCGCCTGCACAGCTTGGTTACGAAGTTCTAAGAAAGTAGGGTTCGCTTAAAAAAATAGCTATTGTTTTAGAAATGCAACACATAAAAGTTACTACGTTTTTATAGCTACTGTTTCTCTTGTCTGCCATTAGCTTTGTTCCCGAGACAATCTCCAAGTTATTAGAGACAGCGCTACGCAAATAATTAAATATACATTAAAATACAAGAGGGGTGGTTATAGACAACAATCCACGTAAACCACACACCGCTAGTTTCAAAGCTGTTGAAAAAGTCTCTCTGTAAATATGTTTTTTGTTTTTGGTATTTACTGATGATGGAGCTTAAGGTTTTTTAAAAAATGCTTAAGAGCATTAACTTTTATTTTTCTTTCAGACACTATTTTTGTTGGTGTAAACTGTTTGTGTTTCACTGCGCTACCTTTAAATCACTCCTCGCTAAGATTATTAATTCCGTTATTCTCGCGAATTTTTTTTCTGAGGAACCTTTGATCTAATATCAAGCATTTAATGGCTAAGGTAATAACATTTGCTAAGTCACTTATAATGACAGTCATTAAAAACACACCGAATTTTCTGTTTCTCGAATATTCGAATTGAATGCAGCCTGTGAGTGACGTTTAAACTTAATGACTTTAAGATTTTATTCTGTACCCATTTCACTAGTGATTTTTTTATAGTTTGCGATATCTTTATTGACGTCTTTCATTTTAAACGTGTCTTTTAAAATTATAAACTGTCAGCATAAAATAACGTGACAAAGTCCTTTTCCTTTCTATACTTAATCGAAATTGAATAGAAGCGAAAAGTTTAATGTAGCCTATGTTAAAAGTATCAAATTAGCAACTTGTATACATTTTCGTAGTTATCTTTTAGTTAACGAACGTCTATTTTATTAAAAACTGTTTTTATTTTAAATAATTTTATTAACTTTCAGTAATTCGCACTGGATGTTACTCAAGCCATTACAAATATTTCCTGACAGAAATGTGTCTCCTTTCTTTAAAAGCTAGGAAAGCTTACTTAGCTGTAAACTACTTAAGACATTTATTTGAGTTTTGGTTAATAAAAGTCAGAAACTATTGGACGATATTATTCAGTTAGTAGTTTGTATCAAAGTTCATAGTGTCTCTATAAAGTAAATACCAGAATATTCAATATCATTATTAAATAGTTCAGTAAATTTCGTGAGGCAAGATAAACCGTTTTGCTCTGTAATACTTCCAGAAAAGAAATTTTTAAATACTTGGAAGAATTATTACGTACAGGAGAACTTTTTACTAATTTTTTTATCTTGTAAATAAGTACTGTTTTTAAAACAACATTAAATTTTATGCAATAATATGATGTATTGGGGACATGTACTTGCCGCTCTGGAATTTTAAGGAAACTACTATTAAAACAATTTTGCTAAACTTAAAGCACAGATGGATACAGATTGTTGAACTCCTAACTGTAAGGGAAAAAAACGCAGGCGCTGGTAATGGCGCGTACGGAGAGCTAATTGGTTTAACCGTGTTAGGTCAAGACTTAACTTGATCCGCTTGGAAACTTGATCCCCAGAAGTCTGTCAGAGTCCGGTAACTCGATACGAGTTAGCGTGATATACTGTGCTCAATCAAGCCGGAGTTTGTGCTGACCAACTCGTTGGGGAGTACGGTCCACAGGGCGAAACAACTGAAGATCCAATACAAACAGACGCTCGTGTATCTCCTTAAGGTTCTTACCTAGGTAGGCTGCGTTGGTATACGCGAGGCACAAAACCGATGGAGCATTACGAGTGACGTCGGTCGGCGTGTGTAATGCATTAACGCCTCTACACTCAAACTCCGCAAATGGCGCGCAGAGATTTACTATTATTCATTTTCCTATAGGTAGAGACATGCAAAATTCGCGTTATCATTTGGTGGCAGACTAAACTTCACTTTCCTATACATAACAGAGCACAATGTGCGATTCAATTGGCAACGAACTTTGATGTGTTGTCATTTACGTTTGTTATGTTTGCACAGAGATTGGCCTCTCTACCGTGTAAGCAATCTCCGCGGCAAGTCACGACAATATCGGCCAGCGG
>PNEQ01074633.1:0-19363 GCA_003012365.1 Medauroidea extradentata
GATACATCTACACGTAATTTATTAATTATGACAACAACTTCCGTCCAGTCTAAAATACGGGTCCAGAACCCAGCCAAAACATATACACGCGCCCCGCCGCCGGTTCAATGATTTGCAACTAGTCAGTCGGGGTGCACTTGTTTTACGATACACCCAACGAGTTATGGGAACTCAGGTTCCCGGTCTCGTGACTGCACGGACATCTGATGGCATATGAGAATTCGGCGGCGGCAGCCGCGCACTGCGCAGTGCTCATTAAAGCTATACACCGCACATAACATCATACAACGCAAACATGACAAACGCATGAGGAGCTGTGTCAGGGACTGGCAGTGTAGGGTCGTGAGTAAGGGCTCGGCCCCAGCCTCGCTCGCGAATCAGGCCAAGGACATGCACAACAGTCCATGACAGGGAAGATAGAGGCACTGTACTTACAAGCAGTCTATTGTAATATTTACAAAAATATAAAAATAAAAACCCAAACATACAAAAAATATTACACCTATGTTACTCTACAGTGACACGACACACCACGTTCTAGATAGTTATTAGATATATTTTCATTGATGTTAGAAGTAGGCCTACTATTTATTATTTTGTATCCTATGTTACTTGCCAACAGGAAGGCTTATTTTAATCTTTAATAAGCTCTTCAAGCTGTTCACCTTTCTAGTAGTTAATTTGATTTGTAAAAACACGTTAAAGAAAAAATAATAAAACACAATTATAATTTTTTTTTGTTTGGACGTTATGTATATTAAGGGAACATGCTAATGCAGTGGTTCCCAAACTGGGGGGTCGTAACCCCTAAATGAGTCGTGGACTGTTTTGAGAGGGTTCGTGACAGGCTTACAAAATAAGTTTAAAAAAAATTGAAAAATACTTTTAAAAAAACTGAAAAATGTAAAAATGAAGATCTAAATAAAAGGCTTAACTTAAAATGTTAATGAATACTAATGTAATGAGACAGTTGTGGGGAATTAAAAATTAAGTAACTTACCATATTTACAAGACAACTGTTTAGTAAACATTAAACAAAGATTTATACCAAAATAAATCACCCATGGTTAATATTTTTTTTAGCTGGCAAATAAAGAAAATGTGAGAAAAAAGTTACAGACGTAGCTTAAGTGTGAGACATGTGCTTGCTTCACCTTAACAAGTTTGTTTGGCTTAATTTTTGATATGCATAAAAATATCATCTTCGACGTCCAGTCGATTTCTCGCCTTGGTTTTAATGTTGATCAACGTAGAAACTCCTAGCTCGCAGAGATACGATGTTGCAAAGGGCATAAGAACTCTGAGGGCTGCCGTAGTCAAACTCGATGTTCGGTTCTTCTATCCAGCCAAAATTTGTCAACATCTTTGGTGCTGAAGGACAGCTGCAAAGTCTTGTCACACTTGTCACAGGACAACTTAATGAGTTTGTCGTGCATCTGTGGGCTAAGGTAGGTTACTGCTTGTTAAAAAGGTTGAGCACCCACCGCGCAAAGGCGAACACTTTTCCACGTGGCAACCGCTGACACAACAACCTGATAGTTCTCCGCTTCAGGTCGAGATGATGCCCAGCGCTTACTAATGAATATTAAGGATGTTCTTTCCTCTTGTCACAAACGAATAAACGATGAAATAAGAATGGAAGTGTCAGGCCTGATCATCAATTTTCAGTCTATACGGCCTTAAAACCACGGCCTGCCGGTAACCAACTGGGATTAATTGGAGCGGCTATAATGTTCGTTTGGACTCACTCACTACTACTCTACCAGTTAAGCTAGCCACTTGTTGACAACATCTACCTCACTAGGCATACAACGAGCCTAGCTGGATTGGGAGCTTAACTCCGCCGCCGCGCGCCGTTTACACAAACACGTAAGTTTATTAATGGCAATAACCTCCCTCCACAGCCTTAAATACGGGTCCGGAGATCAGCTGAAACCGTTATACGCGCCCCGCTGCCGTTCCAATGATTTGATACTAGACTGCCGTGGTGCGCTTTCGGTCTCGCGACAGCACGGCCTCAGATGGCACACAAGGAAACCGCGGCGGCGTATTCGCACAGTTATAATAGTTATGGATACTGTTAAATAGTATGTATTATTACTTAAAATCTTAGTACTATCCACAGCTGGGAACAGAATTTCATGTTGTACAGTCAAGACTTACTGAATTATGCTCTGAGCTTATGATGCAAGGCAAGCTAGTTACAATTTTTTTTTTTTTTTTTTTTTTTTTTTTTTTCAAGTGGGCAGTGGCCTGTAATTGCACTGAGATTTTTCAGTAGAGTTCTGTGCTAAGAACTCTTAGTATTGATTAGGTTCTCAAACATCGACGGTGTATTTTTTACTGGAAGGGGGTTTTAGTTGCTTTATAGTTGTCTTGCAATGATGCTGTCAGAATAGTGTTGTACACTTACGTGGTTTGTTTCTGGATACATTACGTACTTGTGTTATATTCGTCATATAATACACGGTTGGTAAATTAAGACTACAAAACCAAGAACTATGTGAGTTATTGTACACAACTTATATAGGTTGAACACTTGTTCTTCGCCCGATCACGAATCGCACGTTTCGACAGTAGATCCAGTCAACGACTTGACCATAGAAGCAGCGTCACATTGTGGTGATCTATCCAGGAACTGCCGGACGATGTGGGTGTGTGTGTACATACATTGTCTTGTTGCATTCACAGTCACATGTTTTAACTCCTCGCCACCTCCCCTCCCCCCCAATTACCAAAATAAACTTCTTCGTCATCCAATGTTCTCGGGACGGACTTCAGTTATTTCCCAACAAACAAACTCATCAAATTTTGTGAATAAATTGCATTCAGTAGTATGCATACATTTTTATTTGGGTGAAAATATAAACTAAACTGTATTCTTGAATTAACTCTGACTTATATATATACACGCACACACACACACACACACACACACACACACACACACACACATATATATATATATATATATATATATATATATATATAGCTTGATTGAGAGTGAAACTACAAAATACATATGCCTCTGTATAATTTCATTGTCAGTGTATTTTAAACCGGACGAGTTTGTCAGAATAGCTAATCTAACTTCAGTCAGTATATCAGATGAGAACCACATATCTGATAACGGTTTCATTAACATTTTTTTGTGTAATCTGTTGCTCTGTACTTATTATAAAATATCCTAAAACTTGCTGATCCCTAGCTCTCAGCATTCCTTCCCCTGCATTGTTATGTTCTAAATTGGTGTAAGTTACCCAAATGCACTTAAGTTTCGCCGTAAAAACCTTTCTTCGCATGCTTAAAAAAATTAAATAAATACAAAAATAATTCATATTACCGATTAGTTACTGAGAGACAAGGTTATCAGGCATTCGAAACGCGACCTGCAAAGTGGATATTGTTATTGAGCTTCGGTTTCATATAAATAAACGGCGTTGTTGGTATGGGTCTAACTATGTCGTATACTGCGCGAGCAAAACAAGCGAAGTCATGAAGTTAGGTCATTGTTTTATGAAGTGCTTATCATTTGTATCGCGAAACATTTTTCTAAACAAAAACATGTACTTTGTAACTATTAACTAAAATATTTTTTTTTTCGTCGATAAACAGCCAAAATTGCACAATATATTTCTTTGTTTTGAAAAAAAAAATGATGCTATTGTAAAAACAATTTTTAATTTAACTATGAGACAGGTATATGATATATGCACCCTTTATGTATTATAAACCGTAATACTCGCAAAAGTAGTACAGTTCTTAAAGTGTTTTCCCTGTCTTCACGGCAACCTGTGTAACGAAACTTCCGCTCGGGTTGACTATGCACCAGGCGTCGACACCTGCTCGCAAGAGTTCATTGAAGTATTGTTTCCTGATCATCTCCTGTCTGCGTTCGAAATAAGCCTCCTTGTCAGTGGGCGTTATCGACTGAAATTTACTATCGACTATCCAAACTATGGTCAAGTACATAAATTTTACTCACTGCAATATAACATTTTTTCGTTATTATTCTAATTTCATGTTCAAATATACCATTATGTTAAATAATTTTGATTTAATTCTGCTTATATGCTCTGTCATTATTAATCCAGCTTTAGACAACACCCTTTCTGAAGGAACTGATGTTCGTGGGACATATAAGTATTGAGAAGCAATGTCAAATAGTTGAGGCAAGGCGTTTTTTTTTTCTTCTCCAGTACGCTACTGGACAGCGTCTATCTTCACAAGGAGCCTGCAAATACTGTTTGAGTACAATAACAGCATTACTTGTCGGTGTTGTATTTTTTAAATCCGACACGTTAGTGTCAAGAAGGTCCCAAAGTTCACAGTCCACGATACTGCTGGTTTGAAAATATTATTACTAGATATGAACTTATTTTTTACATAATGTATAAAAGGCAGATGTTGGTGACCTATTTTTAAAGTATAGCCACACATCTGACATTTTTTCCCCTATTCATTTCGGACAAATAATTCTACTCCTATGTTAAAAACTTAACCTGGAAATATTCTAGTATCCATTCTTTAACTCCTTCAATTTTTTTGTAATAAACAGGGTATGATTACAATAATAATATAAAAAGATTGCACTAAATAGAACAAAAATATAGTTGCTACACAGTATACTCATTACTGAACTAAATGAAATTTAGTAGTTTAGCGTGTAGTAAAAAACTGAAAGTAATTTTAAAGATGTGACTGAAAGATTCGGAAGAAAAAGCGACTGAAAACAGTCGATGTGAAGGTATATGGACAGGGAAGGAGGAATAGAAGGGCAGCTGTCGAGTTTTGACACGGAAACGAAGAAGGCCGTAAGACGAATATAACTTGTTCATCAAACACCTAATCGCCTCTGGTGCTGAGTACTAAACTAGCGTGCGGTGTTTTGTAGACTGTTTTTCAATGGGAGTTCAAGCAATGACCCTTATATATTATTTGTGGAATGTATGTGGTAAAGTCCAATGCAGGTGTCCTTGATTATGTTCTACGATTTTGATTGATATTTTTTCAGCTACAGCAAAGTGAAAAAGTAATTTTTTAGCACTTTTAAAAAGCTTGGTAACCATGTTTTTAATTAGCGGACGGCAATTTTAAAACCACAGGGACACAGTTTGCAGTGTGTCCTCTCTTCGTAGATAAACGCGTTAGTAACATTTTTAATTGCTATACATATAAAAGTACTTCCGTACCACGCTACAACACGTTTCACGCACCAGGTCCACTAACTTTTAAATCTCTATTTCCTCTCTTGCATGCCACAATCTAGCCCATAAGTTCACAGTCCTGCGTATCTTGGAAACATGGACCTTTGTTTGTGATGATGCACAGGATGTTTCTTTAGGTATTCTATCTCAACATTTTATAACAATACTAGACACGTTCCAGACAAACATATATCACGGATTACTGAAGTAAATAAATTATTAGTATAACAGTCAAATTCATTTCACCACATTTATTGGAATATCTAACTGTGAGCATGGTTCAATAATTGTAACGTTTTCTTCCAATATAATTTCTTTGTAATTGTTTGCCGATCAGACATCGCTAAGGGCACACACTCATAAAAGCCAGTACAATCCCATTCTGTCGAAAATATTAAATTTTTTTCAAGACGTGAAATTGTACGGTTCTGACTAAAAAATAAATTAACAATAATTTAGTTAACTGCATACTTATCTAAAATCGTACCAATTACTTTCTTGAAATAAGCCAATAGAGACAAAGCAATTTTTAACAAAACAGCGAAACATTTGTAAAATAAAATATGATAGCAAGGATTAAATTAGTTGACAGTTCGGAATCGCTAAGTATCCACGTAACCTCGTTTGTATTTTCTGTTTACTCTTAAATTTAATTTTTTTCTTATGCAAGGAAATTAATGATTTTTAAAAACAAATTTCTTGCATACTCTCGGAAAAATTATTAATCTGAATACCTAAATATTTGGAGCAACAATCTATTCAATTGACACACAGTTTAATCCACAGCATATTCAACAGGGATAAAGAAGCTGGAAAATGCGATCAGTGCTACGTCGAGAGAAAGTCAAGTTACTTAGCTCTGCAACTCTGTCCGAATACTAACACTGTTGATCCCTAAGGGCGTCCTTTCAATGCGAGGATGATCCGCGCAGAGAAGGAATATGTAATTCACCCTCCATTGGTTGGATGATGTAACGTGCATGGCAGAATGGTTGATGAGCCGCAGCGGGAATATATATACACGTCCGTGGCCTGAGGCTCAGCACTACCGGTTCCATCGTCTTGTCGGCTGAGGTCTCCATATTCTTCTCATCATCAGCATGCATCGATCCCATTTCCAGAAGATAGCGGTCATGTTGGCGCTGGCGGTGACCATCTGCTCGTCTTGCCTCATCGTCAACTGCCCCAAGGGAGGCAAGAGGTCCTTGGCCCATGGCAAGGACACTCTCAGACAGGTACCGTATGTGCGACGGGAAACGCTCAACATTGTTTGAGTCATAAGTTCGTTGGCGGAACTGTCTAGAATGGCATCATTATATGAAAACAGTGCAGCTACGGTGGTTCAGTAAATGCTATATATAATTAAAAGGAGTCAATTATATGTAGAAGAAAATTAACTCATGGACATTTGAATTAAAGATGTACTCTGTTTGACGTAACATGAGTAAATGTTGACAATTGTGAGGACACTGATGCTTACATGTCCGTTAATAGTTTTGATATTAAAATAAAGTAGATATGCCTATGTATATTTCACCAAATGAACGGTAAGTTTCGTTTTGCATTGTGACACATAGACAGTAAATACCCTTAAAACTGTCAAAACTTACTGAACTTATGTTAAATTGACTGTACATGCCTATATCCTTTCGTCCTGATGACGACGGTGATGCGGCGTGACATGAATTCCACAAGGCTCCGGAGGTGTTTGAAAGTCTCACTGATCCATTACCCCTGCACAGCCTGCCCAACCTCCTATAATCTATGGAGATCGTTCGGAGCTGGATCCACTGCCAGCTCAACACTTTTATTTTTGCTGAAAAGAATTTTGCACCAAATAGTTTCAGTGTCTTATGAGCACATCCACAGCACTGCCTAGTTGTTATTGGCAGCGTTACAGAGACACTTATCGTCTGTGGTATGCGGGCAGACATTCAAGGCACTGATAGTTAAAAAAAAATACAGTCACTGACCCTGAAGCAGTGGTGCAAATACGTAAGTTGTGTAATTGCTCGTTTCGAATAACTGTGAACATATACGTGGCGCGCTAACACATCTTAAAGTAGAAGCGGCCGCGATAAGTTGCAGTTGGCCGGCGGGTTTTCTCGGGATACTCCCGTTTCCCTTTCTCTTCGCATTCCGTCGCTTCTGCAGGTCCTCATTTCTTGTCATCCCTCAGGGTTCTGTAGGCGTCTACGGGCTTCCAGTTCCTTGGACTCGTGTATCCTCCATGTACTTGTTTGTTCCAGTGTCCGCGGTGCGGTCCCGCCAAGCTGGGCCACTGCTACGGAGACAACATCTGCTGCGGCGTGGAGATAGGCTGCTTGCTGGCCACCCCGGACACCCAGGTGTGTCAGAGGGAGAGCATGACTCCTGATCCCTGTGTCGGCCCTATTGGAGGTGCTCCGTGCGGCAACAGCGGCAAGTGCGCCGCGCCTGGTGTTTGCTGCACTCCTGGTACGTGTGTCTACAGGATGTCGTAAAATTGCGTTTCTATATTTTAGTGGTCCGCCCGCTTGGCTCAGCGATTAGAGCTCCTGGACCAAGGGTCCCGGGTTCGATTCCCAGTCTGGGACGTCACTATTTACAGTTGCCTCTCCAGGTTCAGGACTGGGTGTTGTGTTGTCCTCTCACCCACACACTGCGGAAGGAAATGGCGAACCACCGCAGAATCATCTCGCCTAATCGGCCTCTTGGTTTTATCGTACGGCGCCCACCTTTGTTCTAAACTTGCCTTCAGGCAGAACACCACTCGGCATCTTCTTATATTAGGGAAACATCCTCACATCTAGAGAAACAAAAATGTTGTATAGATGGGCGAGTTCAGTGCCCCGCATGTTCGAAGAATCCTATTCCTATGTATGCTAAAGTCCCGTCTGTTCGTTCATTGTCTGCTGTTCCAGTGAGTATCAGCTAATTGACAAATGATCGCGACTTGAGTGTAACACAAGCCAGACGATTCTAACGCGCACGATATTGAGCTGCGAAATATTCCTTTCCGTGTATGCAGTATGAATATAGAGGTCTCGTGCAATATATATATATATATATATATATATATATATATATATATATATATATCACCTCCAGATCAATAGGGGCACAACTCAGAATTTGGCCGTTTTGAATTAGGCCTCTTTTGTAATGCATCTTTCAATGGTCTTTCTGATGGTAACAGCAATACTTATTTAGCAAACATGAGAGCTGTATTTTCTGAGTTGATTCCATACGTATCATTGTTACATATTTTTCAAATTTCTATGATGAAAAGAATACAATTATCATAATCGTGTATAACAGTATTGGCAACTGTTAGGCCCTAATAATGTACATTTCCAACATGAAATGTGCTATTACGATTTCAGTGAAAGTTTTTGACACCAGAATTTGTTTTTCACCTAAAACTTCAAATGCCAATATATCGGAACCATATTTTTTTAGTTGTGCCCCTATTGATCTAGAGATGCTGTATATGTATACACACACACACATATATATATATATATATAAACACACACACACATACTTTGGATGTGAGGATTGTATCTTTACTATAGACGTGCAGTTTTGCAGTTGCCTGTGTATGTATGTATGCATGTAGTGTTGGGTAACTAGTGAGCGTAATTTGACTGAAAAACAAGGAATAATATTGTCAGTGAGAATTTGTCCGGGATTCAAATCTGCTCACCACTGCCGGTATCTGCTACTTTGCAGCCTTCCCCATTTCTTGTACCATTATTTTCTTAGGCAGTAAAAGTTTGTTTTTGCGTTATCTGCCACCCATTCGAATTACTACCACTAATTTCTTAACAACCTGCACACACACACGCGCGTACACGCACACACACGCACATATATATGTGTGTGTGTGTGTGTGTTTGGGGGGGGGGGGGATGTACTTTATGAAACATAGTCATTGTCAGATGGCGTTGTTATATAAAGTACGATAAAAACTCTTCGCCCTTAACATAATTGCTAACTTTATTAAATGTAGTAGTAATTTATCAAAATAATAAACGAAATTTATTCTATGTCAACACACTTAATTTTTAAATAAATAGCATCAGATACCTACTTTTTTTTAAAAAAATGCTATACTAAGAACAGAGAAATATTTACAGCCTATGAAAAGTAGATTTTGTTTAAACGTTTTATTTTAGGCGAAATATTTAAATTATTACATATCCATTTTTTTGTTTGTGTGCATTTTGTAAGAACGAAGACAAAGATTTTATATTATCGTCTGGATGACGCAAGGATACTAGTTACTACATTCATGCCAGAGTATTATGGTGTATATGCAATACGTTGGAAAAATTAACTAATGCAGTGTAACAGTTGGCAATTTTGTAAATTATTGTTTTATAATGTTTCTTTCAGCAAGGATGCCATTGAATACTTTGTATCTCTCAAGGTTCATTACGTTACAAACACTAAACAGTTATGTAAGTAATAAAAGGGTTTCGCCTACGTGAACTATTTTTAAATCCCCTGTTTCGTTTACTGGACGTTAATTTAATGGAATAGTTGTGCCTTTAACCCACCATTTTTAGTTCAAGCAACTGGGTAAATAAAAAATGATATGAATATACAAAACCAGAAATGCAGCACTGCAGTCATGCTCATAACCGAAATAAACTATTGTCCTGTATCTTATTTGGAATTTATTACTTTATCTGTAAGGTTTATGTATTCTTTACAGATTCCTGTACTATCGACCCAACGTGTCATCAGACCCTGTCACAAGAAATGGCGAGTTTGTACTTGTACAATGCCGGCAACGCACGAGGTGTCAGCCAGATCTCTGACGTCGATGACAAATAAGCGGCTGCTATAATGATGCGTCACAATAAATGTCTTCATTTTTGCCAAGTTTAAATAAAATTACAAATATTTAAACTATTCTCTTCACTTAATTTGTACACTTAACCTATGTCAATCTTGCCACAAGTAATTATTTCCTTCAACTTACCTGTACCGAATTAATGGTAACAAGGTTGTAAGGATGTGTGTGTGTGTGTGTGTGTATATATATATATATATATATATATCACACACCTGACTCCGTTCTGTACAACGGCTGTTTTTGTTGCACGTCACATACGTGTATTTCTTACTGTTTACGAAAATAACTACACTTATGGAAAGTACAACCTCTTTTCCCTTCACGGAACTTTGACCAAAGCCCTTCTAAGAAGAAAGCTACCAAAAAAGGGCACGTAGACGGCATTGGCGTAAGTCGATCCTGTCTGAGTGGCTTAGCGAGATGTCGCGTAGATAACGCACTGTACTCGCTTTAGGGAGGACGATTACCGACTAGGCCATCCAGATTTCGGTTTTCAACAGTTTTTTTTTTTTTTTTTCGAGATTACGCCTGGAAAATAAAGTAGTTTCACAAAACAGGTCATAGAGTAAATCCGTCCTCCTCTTATATCTACCGCGTTGCCTCTAACAACCATGTCGGTAATGTTCTACGTACCACCAAAGTACTAATTTGTCACGTTCATAATTTCTTACTCTGTAATCCAGTCACAGATGTTCTGTAGCCACTGTCGTGAACGGTTCGGTATTTTGGGGTCTTTGTCGGGATGTCGGCACGTTTAATGTTAGTTATGGGTCTGTTATTTTTTTCTCTGAGTTCGATGGATGTTCTGAATTTTTATATTATGCGTATTATTCTGTTTTCTGGTATTGATTATTACTATTTGCCATGGGTGCAAACTTTTGGTCTTTAAATGATCGAAAAAAAGATAATCCAGTTAGTAATAATTTTAGTAATTCAATACAGTTCATACGATTTTACGTCAAGACAGCGAGGTAATTAAATAAACGCTGAAAAAAAAAATGAAATTTTCAGTAATTTGAAAGTCAATAAAAATAAAGAGCACTCATAGTAAATTGTTCTTCCATTTTTATTTTGGGCAAATATTTTGCCAGTGTGGCGTATTCCTTTAGTTTAAACTCTTTCGAAGTAAACAAAGTTACAAAATCCCTACGTTATATGTTGTTTAACCCATCACACTACCGGTAGCAATATGTGTGCTCAAAAAGTTGGCAGAAACTAATTTCTATAATTGTTACTTTTTTATATTCCCGGATGCCCGCTGATATTGAACAACTTATTTAGGGTTAACTTATGTAGCTATCACGCCCACTGACACTCACTGCTTAAAAATAATAAGAATGGAATATCCTGAGAACATAAGTGCCAAAACTAACTTTCTAAATGAATGTGGAAAACAACTTTGCAAGGGCCTGCATACATAGGTCTATGGTAGGTACGATCTGTTGAAGCTCAATAAAATCATAGGGGAAGGGATCTGAAATCATACAGCTATACCTTGGCACTGACGCATAGAATAGTTCTAGAAACATAATTTTGTCTAATTTTGCCTTTAGATCATTTAAATTTTCCAGTACAATTTATATGGCTAAATTATTTTTTAAAAAGTAAAAATAAAAAAGTTTTTGGTACACTAATATTAAAACAGTTTTTAGATAGTGATACTTTCTACTTTTGTAATGCGTTCATTAATACAGAGTCATTATGACTATGTTAATATGCATATGCAGAAGTCTTTCTGTGACACTGAATATTTAATGCGAGAACAGCACAGTAAGTCGTAAAGGAATAGAAAATATTTCCGTTATCATTTGCCATTAATTTATGTCACTATGGAATTATTGAAATTTGTTTGAAATAAACATAATCAGAGTCTGTATGTCAAGTTAATTACACGATCAACGACACATATTAATATCATAACTATAGATGGACTGCGAAACAGCAAAAAAATTAATATGTCACAGTTATATGATTACGTGACTGAAGATACCTGCTTTAGAAGTATCGCAAGTTTTAATAGTGCGTGGTAGATAAATAATCGTGAAAAATACCAATTGAATTCCACACGTTTTTGAAAAACAAAATGGGAAACTTGCAAAATAGCAATCCTTAGATAATGATATTAGCCAATTTTATGAGCAAATTATTTACCAAGATTGATGTTTTTGATCAGTGTGATTTCTTGCGCCGCAACTGAATGTACGAGATTTCAGCGCTATATATTGTTATTTAGAAACACGTCACTCGAAAAAAATATATATTTACTCAGAAATTTGCAAACCTTCTTAACTTGGTGCTTTTATCATTGAATTACGTACCACGCCCTCATACCCGACATTTTATTTTCATTTTGAATCTGAAAGTGACTACATCAGTACGAACACTACATCATGGTAGTCAAACGCAGCCGCACGATGACGGTTTTCGTAATTAAGGACCCTAAAGTTGAAGTTTGCTGAAAATAGGTAATACGCTGCAGTGTATGTAATCAACTTAGCCAAATAAACATTACTTCTTTCGCGTGTGGGAAACGTGGCGGACATCGCCGTTAGCCGGCGGGTTTATTTGTGCACTTCCGTTTTCCCCGCTCTTGCATTCCGTTACTGATCCATCTGTAGACTCACATTTAATGTTATTGCTTGTTGATCCCTGGGCCTCCAAGTTATTGGTTGGTAATAGGCTGCCACACCATTTCGTGATCAGAATATGGCTGATATCGTGCAACGAGAATCCTTGGAGCGACGTGTGTTCTCCTGGGGTCTAATCGCGATATTTATCTTCTTAATATATAAAACTAGCAGTCCCCCGCGCGGCTTTGCTCGCGAGTATTATTCATAACTGATAGTATTTACTTTAATTGAAAAAATTTCTTTGTACACCAGAATGGTAATTCAGTCATCAAGTGTTAGAATGACAAATCTGTAAGTTTAGCTAATTCTGCAGCAGAATAAGTAGCTGTAGCTCACCACGCGAAAATCAGTCTTAAGTTTTTCCTGGCCACTAACAGCGACTTCACCTGGGCCTTATTTATATCACTGCAAAGTTGACGTTGTGGGGTAGTTATAGACTCTTAAAACGTAAGATGTTAATCGAACGTAAAACGTCTGATTTACCCTGTGCATATCCATTGGTGACGGTGACCTCTATTACATATTTTCAAAATATTTACTTGAAATTTAATGCCATTAGAAAGTTTAGGTGAGAAAGGTTTCACGGAAACGAATTTGGTGCCCCAACCTTGGGATTAGTCAGATAATATATTATGTGAGCTGGTGTTGTCGAGGAACCTAAGTGGAAAGTGAGCTGCATAACCCATTTTACCGCTTTTAAACGACTACATGCAAATTGCGCTAATTCGATCCGATTTACAGTTTTTGTGTGTCAGAATTGAACGTTCGCAAGCAGCTCTTAAGGGGCCCGCCTACCAGCCATGAAATTTGTCATGAAGAGGGTCAGGAGAATCGTTTTTCCACAGAAAATATTAGTCGTGAGATTGTGTGTTTGACATGTAAAATATATTAAGGTACCTCACACTAAGGGTAAATGGTTTCAGTACTATCAGTTTCTTAAGTAATTAGAAAATAGGGCCTTAACATTTCAAATTAATGCCTTTTCCGGCTTGTGTAATGACGTTATTTTTTTGTTATTTTTACTTAAAACCATTTAACCTTAGTAGATCTATCCTTTAGCTTTCGATCCCGTGACTGTTCGTACTTTGTAACAACTGAAACTTTGGAGGAGATCTTGTTCTTGTAATATGTGTCCTGCGCAAATATGCAGCCAGTGTTGTGGAAAATTGAAGGATTCGCGTGGCCGAGCCGAGAAGACAACAGAGAGAGCGAGAGACAACTTCCTCCACAACAGAGGTTGACCCAATCCTGCTATTGTGGGGGGAACCTCCACATCCATGAGGGTCGAACGGCCGCTAAGGCACTATGTAGGCGGGCCCCTTAACGGAATTCGAGCCCAGAACCTCCCGGAATGTAGACCTGAGCTACAAACAACTGCATCACGTAACGTCGAAATAATTCATGAAAACAAATTACACTTAACAAAAATTCAAGTCCTGGGCTCATAGAGATTGCACAATACCACGTATCGATATGTTTTTGTAACAAACTCCTGTATAATTAATTTCTCGCTGGCCGTACTTGCTTTTCGGATCGTCTGCCTTGAAAGCACAGATCAACCACCTAAATGAAAGTTAGTGCGTTAGTGTGTCAGGACACTTCATTTTATATATTAAGATGAAGTGTTCTAACACACTCACTCACACACTCACTCACTCATCAACGCACAGCCCAAACCGCCGGACCTAGAACCATGAAATTTTGAAGGAAGCTTCCCCTTGCCCCTTAGGCACCCACTGAGAATGGATTTTTTTTTCTAAATTCGATAATTAAGGGGGTGAAAAGGGATGAAATGTGTTTCCACAGAATCCCCGATATCTCATTAACCGGGAAAGCTATCATAATTTTTTAACTTCAAAATAGTGTTCAAAGAAATGCATATTTACGAATCGAGGCTAGAATGAGGCGTCTTACCTGTACTGCGTCGTCCTTAACGGTTCCACACTTTAGCTTCTGGGCGCGCTAATCTCCACACTCACTCAAGTGACCACGCTGGAGCATTTTTTTCTCGCCTGAAGACTGGAAGCGAGGAAGTGATAAGGGCGACACAAGCGCACTCATTTATTATCATATCGTCTCCAAATGCAAGCTACTGAACAGGCAGGCAGGCTTCCCGTGGCGACTCGTCTGAACCTGTCTTAACCGGTGACCCTACATTTTTATCGGACGCAACAATGGCATGTTTTATTACTGTAGCTTATTTTCTGTACGGTTATTATATTTTAAGATACGGCAGTTATAGCAGTCAACAGCTGTTCGTTGGTTGCTCGCTGATACAGAGAAATAGGCCTGCACTTATTTACATTCTTATTGTTGGCTCCTCGACTTCAAGGCGGAGTCAAATAAGTCAAGAGCCAATTGTGAAAGTAGCATGAGCTTACAGTTGCTGGAACTCTTGCTTGTGCCTGAAATAAAACGCGAATTTTTCAGGTCTCTACTTATGAGCCATTCGAGGCCGTGCTGTCGCGAGATCGAAAGCCGAAGCTTCCATATCTCGCTGGATGTTTGTAAAATCAAATGCACCGCGACAGTCTAGTTTCAAACCATTGGAAAACAAGGGGTTTATATGCTCTATACCCTGTCCCGGCTAACAGGAAAGAGCCATACCCCGATTGCCTGCGCAGGTAAGAGTATGTTGTTATTGGCTAGTGCTTTCTTCTGATAGCCGTGGCTTAGCCGTTATTTTGTTGAAAATTTACTTATTTTTTAACTATAGGTAACCTAATGTTTTTCAAGTCTATGTTTTTCTGGCTAAATACATTTCTATTACTATCTATGGAGGCTGATTCTTTTATTTTTCGTTTAATTTGGTTTGTTTCGTGTGTCAGTGGAGTAGCATTTTCCCAGTGTATTCTGTGGCTATTCTCCCGGCATGTTCTGCGAGTTTAGATTTTTGAACTTCACCTTTCTTTACATTATTTTTGTGCTGTTTTGTGCTTGTAGATAGGAGTCTCTCAGTCTCTCCAATGCGTACACAGCCACATTCACAGGGGATCTCATACACACAGTTCTGAGTTTGTAACTTGTCTGACATTGGTTTTACTTTTGTAATCACGTGTTTTATGGAACTGTCTGATTTGAAAGCTGTTTGGAGTCCATATTTACTGCCCAGTCGCCTTATTTTTTTCGAGAGGCCAAAAACATATGGGATAACCAGAGTTCCCACAGGTTTTTCGGTTGTTTGTTAATTTAGGCCTATGTTTATATTGTTTGGTTTTAGATTTCGTTTTATGATATCGACGGGGTAAACATTTGTCAGCAGTTAATTTTTTAAGTGTACATGTTCATCTGCTACTGCTCGTTTAAGTGTGCAGATTTTTTTCAGTTCGGTTTGCTAAAGTGCGGGTAATGCCTGTCTTTGTGCTCACTATCCAATTGTTGTTTGCAAATCGTAGCATAAAATCATTTTTGAGAGCAGTAGTATGCATGTTTTTAACATAGCCTGAAATGTTTTGTCGTCGCTAGTATATTTGTACCATAAATAAAATAAAAACAATTTCTGCGTACGTCATAATCTTCTTAATATACAGGATGGCCAAGAATAAGTGTTACAAATTGATAGAGATGGTAGATGTGCATGTTTGGAACATATTTTATTAAGCAACCCATGTCCGGAAATACATCCTTATACCTAAAAATGGCGCAACAAATGAACAGGAGTAGGTAGGCAACCTGGTGGGGACGATGTCGTTGGATGTCAATAACGACACATGTGTAACTGTATTATCACTCAGGTTTACTCAGTAATATGTACCCTTTACATATGCTGCTCAAAATGTCCTCCGCCACACCCGATACATGCAGTGCAGCGCCGTGATATGTTGCGTCTCACATTGCCGAAAACAGCTGCTGTGTTTCCGATGTTCTGAAACGCGGCATGTATCCTGGCCACCAGTTCATCCTTGCGGGTAGTACGTAAGATACACAACATGATGACCACGTGATGTTTTCACTCGCTTGTCACCAGGTTGCCTAACTACCCCTGTTCATTTTAGTGTCATTTTCAGGTATAAAGAGGCGTTTTCGGACATGGGTTCCGTGATCAAATATATTCCAAACATGCACATCTACCATCCCTATCAATTTGTAACACTTATTCTTGGCCACCCTGTATATTTCCTTTTAGACATCCACACACATTTAAAGCAGCAACTAGCAAAACGTAGCAATAATTAATTACGAACGCAATAAATAAATAAATAAACTACAGTTTTTTTACAGAAGCTGGGAAGTAAACATTTCAGCGTAGACGCTATTGTCTGATGGTTGCGTGATAGTGGCAATGTCTGTTTGTTTGTCTGTTCGGTAACAATGAGGAAGTGCTACAATGAGATAGTCACTCTTTAACATTGCTCAGAACTGGATGGCAATGCAACTTCATTATCTGTCGGTCTGGTCGGTACAAATTTTGCAATAGATTTTAAACTAACTTCCCGACTAGCTAGAGACATTAAACCTTAAACACAGATCAGAACTTGAAGACAATACACTATAAGAGGAAAACTTTAGCGAAAAAATGATAAATTAAAAAAAAAAATACATTTTTAAATATACCTCGTTAAGCTGACGTACCGATGAGCTAGGAATTTGAAAATTTAAACATTGCTCAGAAATGCATGACAAAGCAATATGAAAGGAAAAAATTGTGGAAAAAAAAATTGGTTGTCTGTAAAGTCGGTTTACTGACGATAGTTGAACGTGACAACGTCTTAAGAAAATACTTATGGAATGGTATCATTTTTAAAAAGAAAATTTTAATTTCATTTGTTTAATAGATTTGGATGTATATAGAGAAGGAAGCAATTGGAAATCACAATGAAATTGATCAAGTTATATTTATTTGTACGCATAAATACAATTATGTCAATTTTTTTTTTTTTTTAATTTAATAGTTTTTACTCCACGCAGACGCATCGCTCACTCAAGTAGGAGAGAGACGGATGTCGAACGCTGCCGAACGCAAAGGCCGATTGCACTTCTTTGTCGCTCGTTCCGCGCTCTCGCTTGCACTTCAAGCCTTACATGGAACGCCTCAGAGCGAGGTAACGCCGCATGAGTCATGTTTTTTCGTGCGTGCAGCCGGCTCTATCGAATTATAAGACGTTGTCACGTCAATAATTAGTTAAATTTTTATTTTGTTATACCACATTTCCCAATAGACACAAAGCACGGGCCGGCAGCGAGCCGCTAACGGAATTCCGGAATGCCAAATGCCGGTAACGGGCCGATGTCTTTTTAGACCAACGGCTGACAGTCAGTCGTCATATCAAAAAGACACCGGACCGCTACCGGCAAGATATCAAACACACGTCTTGCCATTAGCAAAGAAAATTGAGAGCAAGTGTCCTAAAGACAGCGACTGGTGACGTCTGAGTGTCGAAAAAACAGTGGACCGGTGACGGCTAAGTGTCGCAAAGATTGAGGTAAGGCGATGGCTGAACATCAACATAAATGTATTTCCAAAAAGTTTCACATGTGCTTTAAAATGTGCTCTCTTGCGACACCACACGTCTGTGATTTGCGGATAGAACCCCGAGACGCTGAGAGTTGAAAACAGCCAATAAGTGACCATGAAGCAGAGCTGCATGTGTGCACGTAAGGTATTGAAACAAACTGTTGGATCAATCTTTTCGCGAAAAATCACGGGCTCTTCCAATACGCCACGCCACAAACATGTAACTGTTCTGGCATCGGGATGATGTTGGCATGAGTTTGCAGACAGATAGTGTATTCTGGGATTACTTATTGTTGATTATTAGTTTATTAAACCATTTAACTAGTGCCAAGTGCCAGAAATATATCAGGAAATGAACCAATTATGTAATAGTAACTTAATTTAAAACACAAGCTGTTGACAATCACCATAGCATATCAATGTTCGTTCGATGCTTTTATGGTATCTCTAAAATTACCTTGAAAAGACAGAACGTCTGTAACATTCCTGCGACTGCTTGATATCTTTTTGTCAATATCTTTGTGACGGCCCTATTTTATTGATACTTTTATATATATAGATTAATGTGGTTTAGGTTAATTGTGATGATTAATTGTTATGAAGGGGCCTTTATTGTCATATGTAACATATTGTCATCCATTTTAACTTCAGTATTGATTGTGAGGGGTCTGTGGGTTCCTATGATAGGCCAGTATAAAAACACTATAAAATATGACTATTACTAATATTATCACAGAGGTATCGTGTCTGGTATCATTTTAACCTGTGGAATGTCGCAGACTCGAATATGCTAGTAACATTAAGATAATTTTATGTATAATGATTTTAGTTTTTAAGAGTGATAATTGCCCGCCGGTCTGGCGACAATAGAGCAGATGATGCGTGAGCCTTACCACATGCTGTGCGAGAAGGGGGGCGCCCTACATCCCCCTGTCTCCTTGCCATACAATCCCCTCTCTTTCTCTCTCGCCAACACATTTCTTCTCCTTTTTCCCCTCCCTCAACAAACCCCGTGTAACGTACGTAATTTAAACTAGAATTATATTAATTAAAGATAGCAAGTAGTAATTAGGCTAAGTGTTTTATTTGTAATTGCTGTGAGAATGTGCCTATGTTTAATTATTTTAAATAAATACGGAGGCTTCCACAAGAGACGCACGCAATGTTCGGGTCAGGTCTTCGCTCTGATTGGTCGGGGGAACCTACCCGCCCCCATGAGTCCGTA
>PNEQ01074633.1:27263-69307 GCA_003012365.1 Medauroidea extradentata
AGCAAAGTTGCGAGACGCGGGGCACTAAGAATGAAGTCTTAAGACGAGCCGGGTGTGTGTGAACTCGGGAGGACAGGTGTCGGGATCTTCGTCGTCGGGTTTGTAAGGACGGTGGACAGCGAGCTCGGGGTCACCGGTGGGTGGACTTTTCGGGTGATCGCGGCCGGTACCTGCAACATAATTAACGTCGTGAACGATCGAAAGCCGCCGGAGGAAGCGCCTATTATTTTTGTCGAAAGAAACTTTAAGTATCTACCTCTCGTGACGCAACCCGCAGTGCGTGAGTCCCTTAGGCCGATCTAAAAAGAAACTTCTTTGTTATTTTATTTCAATTAGAGCTAGCCGGGCATACTACAACATTACTTAATATGAACCCAATCATCCAGCATTAATCACGTAAGAGACAGAGCAGCGACACCTCTTATTAATACCAAACTTGGGTCACGAGCAACCAATCAACAAAAATCGTCGCACCATAAAAACATAATTTATCAAGAAGAATAGAATGTGACACAGTATCAAATGCTTTAGACATACGGTATCGTATAATTTCAGACCCACAACATTCCTGTTATAAAGTCCTAATATAGTTACATTTAGATAGAAAAGAGGTAACCGCTTTTACAGTACCTAACCCTGATCTATAACCAAATTGTGAAGAATCAAATATTCTATTCTTTTCAAAATAATCAACGCTCTGGTTATTTAAAACAATTTCTAAAACCTTTGAATTCAATTCAATTAAATTTTTTATTGTCCTGTAGATTACATCAAATACAGAGATTGTACAAGTAGTATAGGACTTGTCATAGAAGAGCTATGTACATATTTACAAAAAAAAACTGTTCGACGTTATGAACATAAGCAGAGAACTCAACAGAACAATATTATTTACATTAATAACTACAATATAACTTGCACTGCTATCATGACATTATATACGGACAGTCAAGCCAATTTTGGCACCAAATACAACATACAGTATCAACCATGTAAATTGTTGTTGCAGTTTACATATGCTTATAATTACTATAAAGAATTACATAACAGTTTCCCAACATATATTTGTGAACATAAAATCCTTGATGGAATAAAAATTATAACTTAATAATACACATTTCAGAATTTTCTTGAATTTAGGCAGGTTTCTTTCAGATTTTAAAATTGCAGGAAGTTTGTTATACTGGCATATAGCAGAGTATTTAGGGCTATTTGCATAGCATGAAGTGTTGTGTGACGTTAAGTGAAAATTATTTCTGTTCCTTGTACCGTAACTGTGTATATCACCATTCTGCGCTTCATTTTTAAGTTTTGTGTGTGCATAAATTAGTGTTTCAAATACATATAAACTAGGTAAGGTTAGAATTACCAATTTTCTGAACAGTGGCTTGCATGAAGCTCTAAAATCAGCATTCAATATTATTCTGATAATTTTTTTTGTAAAATAAATATCTTCTTCGCATCTACAGAATTTCACCAGAAAATTATGCCATACCTTAAATTTGCCTCCACATAACCAAAATAAATAATTTTCAGAGCACTTAAGTTGATAAGTTTTGAAAGTGTCCGTATCGCAAACGCTGCCAAGCAAATTTTTTTTTGAAAAATTACTGATGTGGGGTTTTCAATTTAGATTTTCATCAATATAGATGCCTAGGATTTTTGCAGTGTCTGTCTGGGTTATCTTATCACCACTAATTGATACAACTGGTTCTGCAAAATTACATCCTGTTTTTTTAAGTCTTAAATGCATCCAAATTGTTCTCAAATTATTCAGTGTTAGGTCGGTTGAACTGAAATATTCTGCTATGTCTTTAGTTAATTTCATAATATTTCTACTTAAATCTGCCTGATTATTCCCATGTATAGATATATTGGTATCATACAGCGTACAGCACAAATTTGCCACTTGAGACATTTTGAGGCAAATCATTGACATACAAGAGGAATAATAATGGTCCGAGAACCAAGCCTTGAGGTAGCCTACGCCAATTGATATTTTTTGCGTATCAGATTTAACATAATATTTGGTATTAGTAGATAGGTAGTGTATGGCATTACAACTATTTGAGACCAATGGCATATATATGATTTAAACCCATTAAGGGGTACACCTCTGATGCCATATAAACTTAATTTCTGGATAAGTATATTATGACTGACAGTGTCGAAAGCCTTACTTAAATCACAGAAAAGTCCTACTGGATATCTCTTGTTATCCAGGTCCAACACTATATTATTAATAAATTTAAATATTGCTAAGGTAGTTGATTTACCATGCCTGAGACCATGTTGGTTGTTAACTAATATATTATTCTTTTCAAGAAAGGATGATAATCTATTAAACATCAAAATAAACTGTATAATGCCCCTTACTCTTAACCAAGAGGTCTCAAACTCTAGGTTATGCACAGAAAAGCAACCACTTGCCCCAGAAGGGAGCAGAGTGGTGCAGTCTTGAGCCCTCCGGCTCATGACCATGGGGCAGAAGGTCCCTTAAAACCTCGGCTCCCCACACAACAAACACAACAGGCCAAAGCCCGAAATTCTAATTCGCTTTAACACCATGGGCAAGTCCCAGGATCACTCCCGACCTAAGCTTATAGCAATCGGGTATCGTGTTGCTTCGGGAAAACCCAGAATTTGAGACTCACAAATACATTTCTTAGGTATATATTTCCGCTCATTTATATTACATGAATTGCATGTTCAGATAACAGCCCAATTAAAATGATGGTTACAATAAACATATTAAGTCTCAGTTCGTCGTCTACATCTTATACAAACACCATACTTTGCCGCACAATTGAATGCACGCTGTTACTCATGAGAATTTTGCAACATGGCAATATTGATAATTTTACATACACAACTGTACATTTAAGACACACTGTCCCATTTTCAACCTCCTGTTTAAATTGGACGGCTTTTTAAAGTGTGCTACTTCTGAAACCTCTAGCAACGGCTTTCATCCAATTTCAGTGCAGTTCAGTGATCAATACAACCCACAAATCCAGCAGTACTTGGTGAATGGCAATCGGGGTTAATCCACTCCAAGTCTGATTGGGCAACAACTATATGTCCCGAATTTCTCCGGGCCTCACAAGGTGTCTTGGCGGACAGGCAGCTGGCAATCCTTCCCAAGCGATAGGAAAAATGTCCCAGCAAAATAACTGAACGACACAATGGCTGCACACTCACCGCTTCCAAGTCCTAGAGGCTAGCTCTCCTACTTGTGTGCAATTTCTCCAGCTACCTCTTCACCCTGCCACTTCCAACACTTAAGTGAGCCTCTCTAGCCTAGCCAGCACCAGGCAACACTTCCCCTTCCCCTTCCCCACTCCACCGTAGCCTACACCCTCTCCCCCCTCCAGGCCTACCCCTCCAAGGCCAGTGGAGGGCCAGGTCCGGAGTTAAATGGGAAGGCTAAGCTCAGACGACTGGGGTAACCCCTTCCCTCTAAAATATGAGCCACATATAAGTCAGTGGTGCAAACCACTTCTAGACTCTTTATAAGATCTAACTCCCTCCCCTCTCCCCCCAGAAAGGGGGCTCAAACTCAGGCTACCTGTTCATCCTACATGAACTAAACTGAACCACTGTTCAATAACAGGACACTAGTACATAGCCAGGTATATTAACATTTTCATTGATTTTTAACCAATGCTCAGGTAGGCACAAGACATCACAATGAATGGAATCAAGAAGAGCTTGAATTTGTTCTACTTTATGTGAAACTGACTGAATGTTTTGGTGGATTATTACAAGTGAAGCATCCTGAACTTTTACAGACTGTTGTAACTTTGGCCTAAGCCTACATGTGGAATAAATACTATGGGTGCTAAATTATCAATACTGTTTCCATTTACATTTTTGTCAGCTAAACAACTGCTGGGGTGTACATCACGGCTTACACTAAAAAACATGTCCTTCTGGAAGACGTTTTGTCTTGATAACCCACTTATCTAACATTGTACATTTTGTGAGTGGTTTTTGCAAACTATTATTTACACCATCTGCTTTGGCTTAGCTCTCTTTACTAGACAGCCGTTTATCAAGAAAGATAGGTTTTATATGAGGAACACCAGACTTCCTACTTACTATGTTACATATTTGGGAGGCTAAATATTCTTTACCCTTGACATTCAGGTGCATGCCATGGGAGGTATGCATATCCCGATCAAGACTGTGTATGTTTATACATTTCATATTCGGGAACTGGGTGCACAGTTTTTCATACTTACAGTTTGTTTCTGGAACTGCAGCATTGACACAAGATGTGCTACTCAAGTCATGTCTGTGTGGAATATTTACTACTACGACACCTTACTCTTCAATTTTCGTAGGTTTTCCTGTAGGCTTTGAACTGCTTTTTCCCTTGGTCTCTTGTGACATCATTGGATCCACCGATTATCACAACAGAATTGTAACTTTTTACAAGAGACAAGTCTTCTGTAACACTTCGAAGAACTTCATGTTGGGGGGGCGCCAGGTTTGGTGAAACCGACGGCACTAACACTTGCACTGCACTTTGAAACTTGAGAAGCTACACCCCGTGCATGACTATCACAAAAAATTAACATTTTGCTTCTCTTGTCTTGTGTAGGTACTGTGGTAGTTGTGGTGCTACTGTGGGAAGAAGAATCTTGTTTTGCTTTAATTATCCCAGTGGTCCCTTGGTCTCGACTTTGCTTTGATGCTTTCTCGTACTGCATATTATTCTTCAAACCATGAGGTAGTGTGGAAATTCTTCTAGGCTGCAATTTATCTTCTTGTCTCGCAGGAGTTGAGTTGTATGGAAGAGGTGGGAAATCAGAAACCGAGTTGTTTAGGACAGAAAACCGATTTTTAAGTGACACAGTGAAATTTTGGGATGGAGAGGTCTGGAGGAGGGCTGTGCTTCGATCCATATTTGTCTGCGCATCTATCTTGCTAGGTGAGTGCATCCTACGGCTGACAAAGAGTTCTTCTTTCAAAATATTAACTAGGCCTATAGTTATTAAGGATTCAATTTCTTTTTTTAACGTCTGGACAATTTTCAAATACTCACTTGAAGTCGTCGAATGCTGTGCTTCTATAAACTCAGTTTGTAGATCGTAGCCATTTCCGTTTGCGCACGTGGCACAATGCCACTTGTTTTGTGGTATTTTATGCTCGTCCACTTCACAGCATCTGCTATAATGATACCACATATCACATTTCTCGCAAAGAATTCCATTTCGTACGATTTTCTAGCATTTACCGCATTTAGCATTATTTAACACTACATTTTTATGCGAAGCAACACCAGATCTCCTTACAGACGCCATCTTCAACAGGTACCAGTGATATTGGCCTATAACTCTCTAGAGAAGAATGGTTCCCTTTCTTGTAAACTGGTAGAACCTTAACTAACTTAAAATTGTTAGGAATGTCAGAATCTAAAATACAAGAACTAACAATATGAGTCATGGTTTTTTTAACAAAGTCTATACCATACTTTAATATCACAGAACTTAAATTATATATATCTTCACACTTACTTAACTTTATTTGAATAAATGCTTTTTCAATTTCTTTTATTTTGAAAATAAAAAAATTAAATAAGTATTGGGCCTTTTAATTGTATTTAAGAAAAAACTTGGATCAAAATCATGTTGTTTCATTGAAACAGTGTTTAACAGTTCTTCAACCTTATTTATAAAAAATTCGTTAAATTCCATAGGATTACGACCACCAAAATTTTTGTTTTTTACTTTTAAAACATTAGGCCTACGCTCTTTTTTAACAATATTCCACAAAGTTTTAGTCTTATTTCTCGAATTGTTTGTAATACTATCATTAATTCTTATTCAGGTTTCTTTTACTGCCTTATAAAGTTTCTTTTTACACCTTTTGTGTAAATCTTTTACACTATTTAGACCAGGGAGTCAATTCTTGAAAATGCGAGATTATTCCATTGCAAATTTGCTCGGAATTTCGTAATGGATTCCATTTTGCTATTCTTGAGTGAAAATAACTTTGAAATGGAATTATTCCATGCGGAAAAATCTCACATGCTCTTTGGGTCATGAGATGCGATTCCGCAACACATTGAAGATGGCAGCCATGACACTTGTACCGTGTATTTCTACAACCTCACTCTTTCAAACAGACGAAATAAACCAATAAAGTACTCCAAAGTGCCCGCGCATATTTTTAAACTGTGTTAATACTTAGCTCGTTCATATTATAATACACACCCGCAACTAATCATTAATTTTATCATGAAACATGTATTTAACGTTACATGTTTACATAGAACAGTATTATATGTATAATGAAAGTCAAAATATGAGCCATACTATAGCATAGTGGTAATGGCGCTTGGCTACGTGCCCTGTGCGGAGTATTTTTGAAAATAGGTTCGACGCGCTTCACCTTCTTATGGTTTTTTTTATGTAGCAAATTTTTTACTCATTTGTTATTTTATCAACGAATTTAAATATTTTTTTAATCGTCGTAAAGTAATTATTCGAAGTTCCATACTGTGTAGACCTACTGTGATTTTACTAACCCAAATTTTGTGTAGAAATTTCCGCTCAAGAAATAACCAATAAACCAACTCTTAGTTATCTCTCCTTTTATGGTGACTTAAATTTCAGTACCTACGAGAAGAGTGCAATACAAAAACAATCTTATGTAGCAAATTTAAGCTTTACAAACAGCCGTGCTTGTTAAAAAAAAGGCAAAGTCGTTGTGTTCGTAAAATAGAGGCAAGATGGCAGCAGTGTCCTGAATTTCTAATAAAATTACTTGCAAATTAAATGTCTCTTGATAAAGACTTTGTACCTATTTGTACGCAATAATATTGCATTACAAAACACGTTTCTTGTTAATTATATATTTTTTCTTTATAATTCAGTTTGTATGCATGCTAATATTGCGCGCAACCACAGAACAAACAATTTTTTCCTCCAGAGGGTGCGTTCAGTGCGTCATACAAGTAGAGCGTTCTTTTCACTCGCAGATTTCTGCCATGGGAGTGTGACCGGTAGTTCGAAACTGAGGAAGATCTCGTACTAAGATTTCGCACTTCGGAATTTCAACTCGAGAATACCATTCTGCCATATTGAGATAAAGGTTTCGAAATTTTGTAAGTGAAATTCGGCAATTCGAAATAATCTCGTAACAACTCGAGAATCGACCCCCAGTACTAATATAATAATCAAAATATAATTTACACTCTTTTTCCAATTTATCAATTTCCATAGATCTAACTCTTGAAGACTTAGGTTCACAAGATTTATTAACTCTATTTTTATAAGGACAACAAGAATCAGCCAAAAAAGAAAGTTCAGTTATAAAAAAAGTTATTTTATCACTTAAATACAAACCTGAATTGTACATCATACTCCAGTTAATCAAAGACAACTTATAACAAAAATTTACAACATTATCTTCCTTAATTATTCTAATAGGTTCACTCATATATTTTTAAAAGTTATATTAATTTTTAAATATGTATTATTAACAACATTTGTCTTTGATAAGTTCAAAATTGCCCAGTGATCTGATACAACAGTTTTAATCACTGAACTCTTCATATTCCAATCATTGTTTAAAACAATATAATCAATACAACTACCTCCACAGTGAATAGGTCTTGCGATATCTATTGTAGTAATATTCATATTAAATGAAAAAACAAATTCTTCATTAGTATACATTCTAACCCCTAATTTTGCATAAAATCAGTGTTAAAATCTCCACAAATAATAACGTTACATTTAAAGGACATAAGATGTTCAATTAACCTATTCATATAATCAATAAATACGTTAATATCCATTGATTCGACATTAGGTCTGTATAAAGTTACTACAATTATTGTTTTTATATCTAATAGATAAGTAGCACGTACTTCAAATACCATTTCAATCGACATACTATTTACACTTGTTATAGACTTAAACCTCATCCAATCCTTAACAAATATAACACAACCTTCATGTTTTTTTTTGTAGTTCTGCAATAATAATTGCTTAAATTATAGCCCTTAATTTTATAAAGATAAATTTCTTCTTCAGATAACCAATGCTCAGCAATACAACAAATATCCACATTTAAATCAAACAGGTAGTAGGCCTAGTCAAGAAATTATATCTTGTTTGATAAACCTTGAATATTCCACCAAAACGTCAATAAAATATTGTCCGTTCCATAAAAACACTCTTTTGCATAATTTGAGACTTTGGGCTTAACTCTATCAATTATATTATCTATATCAGACATGACAAACCTATAGTCTGCATCAGAACAACAATTTGCCCTTAAGTGAGAATCAGAAGAATTAACCACCTGAATACTAGACTCATTCCTGATATCAATAAATTTCTCTGATAAACCATCATTTATCCTAAATACAATCCTCCTTACATTTTAAAGGTACAGTCTGAGTTGTACTTCTTAACCTAACACTAACAATTCTACTTATGATATTACCAAGTGCTAATTTACCACTTCTGTTGAAATGTTGACCATGTTCTCAATAGATCATCCTCCGATTCTGCAAAGAGTACCTAATCATCTGTAAACACTACTGTGTCTAGGTCAGTTTGTCTGGCTATCTTGATTTTGCAAAGGATTTTATTTACCTTTATTCACTGATAATTTTATTTATATATAGCCTACTATGTTGTGAGAGAAAACATCCTTGTTTAACTCATTGGTCAATGTGTTTCCATTCCAACAGCTGTTTTCCGGTTCTGACTGTAAACAAATTTTGGTAGTAGGCCTACCTATGTTCTGAATTGCTTTTATGATATGTGATGGAGTGTTACTTTCTGCCAGAATTTTCAAAATTTTTCTTCTGTCAACTGTATCGAAAGCTTTCTTAATATCAGTAAATGTGATATGTTTTTCCAAATTGAATTTTTTTCCTTTTTTCAGTTAGCATAGCTACTGAATGTGAAATATCCATCTCTGCATGATCTGCTTTCCGTAATCCATTCTGTTCTTATCCCAAGATTGGTTCACAAAATGTTTGTAGTTTTGAGTTTTATGATGCTGGAGGAAATTTTATAGGCAGTGGTGAGAAAGCTTATTTATCTGTAGTTATTGCAGTCTCTGACATCGTTTTTTATGGTTTGTGAGAACAACTGTATTCTGCCATCTTAGTTGTGGAGTTTCACCTCTCAAGATTCTGTTCATAAAGTTCAGCAACCATTCCTTCAATGTCTTGTCACTGAATTTAAAAAAATCCCTATTAATGTCGTCCTTGTCAGGAGATCTGTTACATTGACTGAATTTTAGCACTGATTCTAACTCATTGCAGGGATTTATAGTTGGATAGTAAAATGTGAAAATATAAAATTTTCTTTCTAGCCTATTAGTCCTGTAGTTCTAGACGTAAGATACGTGTAGGTATAAGAAATTATGTATTCATGTAGTGAAATCTCCAGAATTGAAGGATGTATGTTGCTGAACATAATACAGAACAACTAAGTTAATATAGCTAAATTCATGTTACGTTGTTTACTAAATATCTACTGAGTCTGAAGAAATTTCGTAAAATGGTAGCCTACTTGAATACGTCTACATCTTTCAACTAAAAGAAAAGTTAAAAGGACAATAATTTTTAAATACTAAACACGATATTAACAAAATTCATCCTAAAACTGAAAATGCTGTATTAGATACTATTTATGTACACAGACGTACCGGTAGATGAAATCCTGATTACTGGATAATTTAGATGATTCAGAAATGTTTGAAAATGCTACTGTGTAAATATTAACACATCATGAACACATACATGTCATGTCAGTAAACTAAGAACTAATGTGTACCAAGTTCAACGAAATTCTGAAAAGTGGGTACCCCGGTACCTAACTCAAGTGATCAAAAAATGTCGAAGTTGTCACAATTTAGATAAAATGAACACAGCATAAGATATTAGGCCTAAGTTAATGTTAACTTACTATATGAGTAGCCTACTGGGTTTGATGAAACTGTGAAGAATGGTTTCTTAGCTATCTTGTGTGATCAAAATATATGTTCAAATGGCCACCACTTAGAAAATATGAACAGAAACATAAATGTCAAGTGAACTTAATAAGTACTATACGTGCAGGCCTACCAATGTTTATGAAATTATGTAAAATGATTCTACAGGTTTTTTATATTCCAGGAAATGTTCAAATACTTACCATTTTTAAAACATGAACATGGATTGAACAAAATAGGCCTACATGAAAGTCAAGTCTTCTTACCAATTTGCATATTAGCTAAGTATGTACCAAATTTGATTAAATTCTGGAAAATATTTCCTCAAATGTCATATTGTGCTGAAAATATTAAAATGACCACCATTATGAGATTGCTAATAATGGCATTAATAGAACATATATAAAAATCGAGTCAACTTACTCAGGGTGGTATTCTTAAACATTTTCATTTGCGGCCCGCAAAGAACCCACAAACTCCACTCGCTCAAGTGTTGCTTGAGAGGGGAAGAGCCCGCAAACAACATTCAAATCATTTTGCAGATTCTTGAACGAAAGCTGGGTTGAGAGAGCTCTTCTTCGAGCAGAACAAATAAAATGGTGGACAAGTATTTCGAATGAGAAATCATGTGTCGTATTTATTTTGAAATATCCTGTAAAACGTAATTAACTGCTACGAAGAAAGTTAGTAATATGGACTTTTTGGAGATAAAATATTGAAAAACAATTGTGAGTAGCTGAAATATTAAAAGTGCACTGTGTACAACAGTTACAATTTAATTTTAAAAATGTTTAACATTAATAATAACGCTTTTGTGCATACAGTAAAATAACATATACATTTTTAAAATTAATGGACTGTGTTTGCTTTAAACAAAATACTATAACGCATTCTATACGTTAGTCATAGCACTAACCTAACCAAAATTTACTTCTCTATTCTCAGGATGTTATAATGATGGAAATATAAAAAAGGGCTGCCATTTGGAAAATATGAACACAGTAGGGCCTATAAACAAAATACATAAACATCAATTCAACTTATTATGTAGTATATGATACTTTATTATGCTCAGAATATATAAAATTGCTGTCATTTTGAAAACATAAACATGACGTGATCTTATTACATAAAAATCAAGTTACATACCTAAATTAGGTACTTCATGTGTACAGGGTTCGATGAAATTCCAAAGTATGGTTCCTTAGATATCTAAAAGGATTACTTTTTTAAACCTCTGATGGGCGGTAAAAAAAGGAAATA
This sequence comes from Medauroidea extradentata, assembly GCA_003012365.1. Lineage (NCBI taxonomy): Eukaryota > Metazoa > Arthropoda > Insecta > Phasmatodea > Phasmatidae > Medauroidea > Medauroidea extradentata. The sequence continues at coordinate 38,493 of PNEQ01074633.1, forward strand.
CATTGTAAAATGCTTTTACTGTCGAAAGATACGTACATCTTCTCTTCTTTTCAACATAATCATCATGCAGATTGAGACACTTTTCACACCGGTGCACCAACTTTCCAACACCCTCTGCGATAGATTTCTACCTGTGAAAATTGAGTGACTCCACACAGCTTTCATTTGCCTATTGTTGCAGACATGTTGACATGCTTGTAACTACTTCTCAACTGATGTGTTTGGCTATTGAATGTGGTTTGGGGGAAGGGGGTAAACAATAGTGCTGTTTTGCGATTCGCTTGCTATAGTTTCCTGGGAATCTCATGAAGAAATGAAACTGCAATCACATAATTTGATACAACTTGTACACCATGCCCGAAATGATTCAGCAACTTTCTTTGCAGAGGGTATCAGAATGCTGATGCGCTGGTATGACTAGTGTCTCAATTTACAAGTTGATTATGTTGAAATGTGGCCAAAAGATGTACATATCTTTTGACATTTTTAATTAATTTTTCCCTTTTTTTTCCAGCCCATTGTAGATTGAAAAAGTAACCCTTGTAGCATGGCCCAAAATATAAAAATGCCCACCATTAAAAAAAATATGAACCTGGCATAAAAAAATACACATAAGTCAAGTCAAGTTACTAAGTAGACTACTGTGTAGGTACCTAGAGACACGGATGGAAGGTGATATTATTAGCCTGTATTTTCCTTTAGGAAGTAGGCTAAATTTATTATGTGCATTGTAACAGACAATAAGTTACAGTGGAACAGTCATGTAGGTCTGTAAGCCCTGAAAGTCTCACTTATTATGGACAGTGGCTTCTAACCTCTTGTATACATTTGAAATGACAGTGTTGTGAAAATGGACGCACTGAATTCTCATGCGGAAATTTAGCTATAGTTTTGGTTCATGGCTATCAAGACTAAGACTAGGAAACTTGTGTGCTTGGGAATGAGTAAAGGCTTTATTCTGGTATGTTAAGAGTCCTATACAGTGCATGCTAGACGCAGCGTCTGAGGTATGGAAACAGGCAGGCGGTAACAGCTAGACTGTATCGTGCATCAATAATGGCATCACATTTATGCGTGGGGCGTAAAAAAAGTGTGCAGTGTTTCGGTCCTTGGTTTTTTCTATTGGACTTTAAGCGGTGACCCTATTATTTTATTTATAGAAAGTGTAAAGTAAAGCCCAAAGTATGTGTCTCCATGTTCGTTTTACAATTACTGTTTGTATTTTTTACATTACAGCAGTCTGAAAAAGCCATTTTGGCCATTTGGAGGTGCCTCAAAACAATGTATCTGAGCATGATATCTAAAAAACAAAAATAGAGATGCATAGTTTTAAATGTGTTTTCTTTTCGTCGGTAAAGATATCAAACACACGTTTAGTAGTATATCTCTTAGAAATACTTACTCCTGACTAACTGCAGCTGAATAGAACTCTTAAATTTGATTGATCTACTTTTCAGGTGAGGGTACACTGAATTAGCTTGTATTGAAAATATTATTCTAGTTCTAAACAATATTCCTATTGTGCAGGAAAAGAACATTTTATATTTTATTGGTTGTTTTGTGTTTGTATAAATGTAAACTCTGAATGTAAAACTCATGGTGTTAGCATATATCTAGCTCCATGATAATATACTGTCGTGAGCATGGGTTCAACAAGGGTGGTCATTGTAGAGCAGTACCATACCTGGTTTGTTTTCAATATTGTCCTCTTTTATATATTAAAAATAAATAATAAATTTTTTGAAAATGTTAGAAGCATGTACTTGTACCATTGAGTGTGTAAAGGTATAGACGTTGCCGAGCAAGGTTCCCTTATATTTAATCGTGGTTTTTAGAGAGTTCTTTGATTCACAGTTGCGATTATCACTGTTGCTTGATATTGACAAAGAACGCTCTAGTAGGCAGTCAATGAACTATCTAAGCCACCGGCAGGTGAAGATGACTAGCACATTTGATTTATAACACGACAAACATGCGAGCATGCACTCCTTTAGCGTCAAGTATTTGAAGTAGGGATGACCTGGATATTATCTGGTGGCAGGGAAAAGTGTCCAGCTGCCAAAATGCTTAGATTAAACCCTATTCCATTGCAGCTTCCCTGACCTATACATGTACAATGTTTGCTCCATTTAGCAATATTGTGCTCTTTGTGACAGTTCATCAGTAGTGTTTTTTTTATGCAGGAACTATGCTTCACACACTGATTGGCCAGGGAGTGCCCCAGCATAGAGAACATGGGCTTGCAGGCTGCAGGTAAGTGATGCAACTATTTCTACATTTTGTTTATTGGAGGTGTACATAATTGAATTGAGTGTCATCATGAAGTTGAAGTATGTGAGCAATGAAAACTTTGTGCATGCTGCTTTTTCTTATTTGTACAAAATGTTTCATTCATCCGTGACTCACCAAGGACCCAAAAATGTGTGGAAAAAAGTCACAATGCTCACAGCAGTTGTGTAACTAAGTTGTCTTTAGTTGGAATGTTAGGAACTAAATTGTTGTAGTAAAAGTACTGTAAGAGCTGAATTATTAGCTGGGTATAGTTACTGTAATATGCCTATGTTGTTAAAATACTAGATACAGGTGAGGCATAATATGTAATTTTCATATTTTTTTTTTTTTAAACTCAAGGTTTGCTTGTGAACTTCACAAAATATTTGAACGGAAATAGCAGTGGCTTTTTTACTTTGCAGTTGCTAAACATTAAAAAAAAGTAAATTCATTTCTTAAATTTTGTTCAGTTTATAAATACTCTCGTGTAAATTTTTTTAGGATTCTGTTTTTTTTTTAATCCGTAAGGTAATAAATTGTTAACTTTGAGCTATCCAAATTAGCCTATTTACATTATCATTAACAATAAGCCTATTGTAATTAAAAATTATACTTTAGCATTGTTGTTGGTTAATGTTGCCAGTGCAGTAGCATCTCCAATCATTTAATTCCTTATAAATGGCTACCAGCTGAAATAAGTAGTAGTATTTCCGGCAGCAGTTAAAAACAGGGTAGATTACATGTAATTCACAAAATAGTCACTGGTATATCACCATTTTATTTTATGCCTTGACAAAAAATTAAAAACTTTTCCCCCATATTCTGAGCTAGGTAGTTCACTTTTATCATGTTCAAGTTCGTATGTAATTACAAATGGTTCTTAATGTGTTCTGGTTGTCATTACTTACAAATTAAACTATTGTGTAACTACATCAGGATGAGAGTACTTCTGTGCTGTGGTTTGATTAGCTTGTTAAACAACAAAGTATTGCAGTAAGCTGCTAGTAAGAATTTTGTAACAGTTTGAAGAAAGTAAACAGCTAAGTTATTATTATATTAGTGACATGTTTTATTACCTTCCTTAGTAATAAAAAATACAAGTTTGTTGTAGTTGCCATCCCTCATGAATGAAAATGCACACCCCCAAATGCAATCCTTGAGTAGACCTACTATGAGTTGTTAGTGCAATACAAAAATAATTTGTTGTGTAACCACGTGGAAATGTTTACTTTAGAATCCATTCAACCAACTGTGTTTAAATACAATTGTCTAAAAATGTTCAGATTAGCATGTTCAGTGTGCTGTGTAACTGTAGTCTTAAGTCATAGTTGCTGTTAATGAATACTGGGTTGCATGTTGTGAATGTGGATGTTGTAGTCGGTTATCCTAAATTTCTTCAAAAGAATAAAACATAATTTCAAAGCTTCTTTTATTGATACGGATACTCTTCCTTTATTTTAAGTGACTGTTTAATTTATAAATTGCTCTGTTTCGGCTGAATTGTTTATGTGAGTTCAAAAGTGCTATTTTCAAGAATAAATTTGTTTTTGGAAGTCCACATGTCTGAAATTACACTTTAAGCCAATTAGTGCTGATGCTACTGCTGCTATAAAATGAATACCGGTATGCTAAAGATATCATATTAATGTTACTTATAAAATTTCAAATATTTTTGACTTTCAATGATTATGTGTGAGTTTTTCAATCAGGTCGTGGTTCACACAAAATCTGCTAAGTTTCTTCTACTGCCTCAATTCATTTCCGTCCTGCTACGATTGGCAGGAAATTCACCCTACTTCAGCTTCAGGGTTATGCATCATTCCAGCCAACCAGAATACAGGAGACGTTACGTGTGTCTAGTGTAGTGTACATTTATTACTACATTCTTATAAGATTGTAACTTGGTACAATAAATAAACAGATTTTCTATAATTTCTATAATCACAGTTTTGAAAGGCAGCTATTTTTTAGTAGCGAGAACTACTGTGTGCTAGGTTAAGAGTGAAGATGGATGTATTCATCTGGGTAGAAAACAGATATCTTGAGGCACAGGCTTTCTGACCTTGCCAATTTCCAATTTCTGAAAATACAACCGCTGTACCATTACTTGGAAATGGCTGCTGATGACAGGAAAATCAGTTTTAATACTTAACATGACCTGTTTGCAGTAGAAGCTATTTTTTACAACTAGCATATATTGACATAGTATGTTACCATTGCTTGAGTGCACACTACAGTGGTTATGTTTGAATGTGGTTGATTAACCATGTAGTCCATCTTTTTGCTAGTTAAAAATTACATGTCCAAAATGTATAGGGAAGCGATGCATATTTTAGGAGAGTTGATTTTTTAACTCTTAATGAGATTTTCTACAGGATAATTTAGTGGTTCTTTATTCATTTTTTTTTTACTTTTTCAGTTTTTTTATTAAAAAAATATTCTTTTTGTTTGCTTCACCTATGCTAGAAAATATTTTCTGTGAGTAAGCCTGATTTATTGAACCAGTTCGTGCTATTTATTCTCTCAGGTAGGCCAGGTAGTGCATTGGCTCAGGAAACAATTTGGTGGAAGCAGTGGAACAGTCTGGGGGAAGGTGGGTACATGTTACAGCAAGGTACACATACCGGGTAGTGTAGTGTACTTGGCCTGTTGCCATTATACTTTTTTAGTGTCATGTTTCACCCCCAGAAATTTCTTTTGTGATCGTAAGATTCATTCACTATGGTCTTGGTTGAGGCGAGAGTACACTCGCCCTTATATTTAGTACCATGTTCTCCTGCTCAAGAGGAACAACTTTGGAAATAGAAAGTCACCTCTGCAATAATTTTTGTTACACACATATGTATATAACACACAGACATATTTTTTTTTTTTTCCCAGTGATTCATATAGCTTTTACTTTCTGCATGTAAATCACCTAGACAATTGTTTGGCATTCCAGGATCAGTGCAGGCAGCAAATCTTTGTATTTCAGGCCTACATAACTAGAAACACCCATGGTTAAAGGAAACCGAGTAGTACTGAGGATACTAGTGAACAACTATGGAAATTGTTAAATCTGTGCCCAAATTATAATTATTGGTGCTCTTTGATAAGCAAATTTTTAACATAGGAGAAGACAATGTTTACACTTTAGTAGTATATAAAGAAGCAACAATAGGCAAATCTCGCAAATGAGTTAAGCTCAGACTGTGAACAATAAGGCATTAATAGCTGTTGACGCAGATTTAGTCATGAAACCTGTATGGGATTGCTATAGGTGATTCGGGATAAAGTGAGCACTCAAAAATTCCCTGATTAATTTATATTTTCTACCAGTTTATATCTTTCCGCTACATGTAAACATAAACATTGCCACGTGCTTTAATTTACAAAGTCGTGTACAATATTTACAGGTGCATTACTCTGGCCTGAAAATGTTATCAATAGTATCTACACATTAAATACATGGGTATTGTGATAAGCAATAGTACAGTAATCATTGTTATAAATACCTGCGAGTTAATGTCTTTGAATAGGCCTACTGGTTTCTATGCATCGACTCTAATTTATACGACCCATACTATTGCCGTAAATATGTACACATTAAAATCGAATTTGTAATGCAAAACCGGAACTAAAGTAGCACACTACATAATGACACACGCAATCTTGCTCACTCCAGCTCTCTCAGGTCAGCAGAACCTTAAATATGATATAAGTTTGGAAGGTGACTTTGTTCCTACATAGAATTTCTCCAAGTTAATATATGACATATTTTAAGGTTATTATTTGTCAGTCCTCCTGGACCAACACGTACCGAAGTGTTGAAAGCGGACAGAGGTCACCTGACCCATTGTAATTAGTGTCACTGTCACTTATCGTGAAGAGCTAACACTGTTGTGAAATTACTTGACGTAGAGGTGTTTGACCAGAAGTAACGTTGGAATTCCAAAATTTTTTCTCTGTTTATTCAAATTTCCTTTACATTATTGAGGTCTTACAAATGTTTAATCCTATCACGGTGAACCTGGTATATTGGAAAAAGTCAGTATCAAAACACAGCATAAGTTCACAAGGATTTTACGTTTGAAAGAAAAAATTCTGCATGCAGTGTAACGTCACGTACAGCATTACATTTTAAAAGAGAAATTTGCACCTAACGGCCTACGCATACGAATAGAAAACAATTTGGCGGAGAGTCTAGAAAATGTCCAAATGGATTATGTACTAGAAAAGTTCTCTGTACTGCCTGTACACGTTACATTGCCACTCTAGATACTACTTCACAAACTTGGGCTAAAGCCCCGTAATGCTACTGTCAACGTTTTCATTTTATTCTTCTAAGTTCATTACAGACTTGGGCCGCAGTCCAGCAGCACGACTGCCTGGTTCAGTGTCTTGGTTTGTTCTCTACTAATTATTTCTTCATTATGAAATTGGGCTACAGCCCTACAGCACAACCATACTCGTCTGTGTCTTGATTTGTTCTAACATGGCAGAGGCGAAACTCTCTAGAAGGAGTCACACATGTCATCGTAGGCTGCACTCCCTTTGACTGTGCTAACACATTGTGATTTCAATATCACTGACCCCTCTAGAGCCTAAATGAAAAATACTGCACAATAATCACAAAACAGCACAAATACTAACTGGAAAAAACCTATTAACACAAAAACAAGCGAACAATACCTCCGCACAAGGTTAACCGGCCATAATATTATTGATTACATTCTGACTTCTAAGCTTTACTGAACTACTATAACTTGTGACTGCTTTTTTTCCCCTTCCCTTTCCTAAACGGAAACCACTAAAAGAAAATAATATTTAGCGAAAATATTAGGAAAATACATATAAATTCCAAGAAATTATTGTGTCTAACTTCCATAACAAAATAAAACTAATCTTGCAGTGCAACAAGGTTTTATAAAAAAAAAATGCTGTACAAAAGTTAAATTTCTAAAATATTTTTTCAACATGAATTTCTGCAGAATATTAAAAATTAATTTCATGTAATCACTCATGGAAATTGTAGGTTTATCTTGTAAGAACTACATTAGCAAATCCTAGTTGATACAAGTGTGTACCAGTTAAGTCTCAAAATGATATAAATTTAAGATCTGTGCATCATGCATGCTGAGCGGTGGCTGCAGTTGGTTGTCAAAATGGAGAAGGAAGGGGGAAGCAAGAATTTAGCCCTTTATTTAGGTTAACTTAAAAGTTAAGAACGTGGTGTTTTTTTATTGGTAGTTACTGTAATGGAGGCCAATAACCAATGCATATTTTCTAATAGTTATGTAAAAATAAGTAAAATACTTTTATGCCCCCTCCCTTCTTTTGCAATCCAAATGCAACCACTGATGTTAAGGTTTAGTGTGAGGCCACCAGATAATGTTAATTTAGAGAAATGACTGTCCTTCATTTTAAAAATAATGTTGTGGCTTAAACTAAAAAAAAGTCTGTTGACTGCATGATGTTTGTTTGAATAATCATACAAGAACATGATATGTCTAGCCTCAGGTACTTTCCGTGCATCAACTCAGTCACTAGCGGTATGCGTTTTTCTTCAATAAAAATAAAATAATAAAAGTAAGTTGATGGCATGTTGAGTAGGGCTGTTCAATATTACAAATTGTGATATTATGTTAAATTCAACTGTATTTGTAGTGTGTTGGTGATATTGACATCATAACTTTTTGGTGTATCGTTAATATTGATAAAACTTTAACATTTTGATATATCAATAACACACTAACTTATTGGTAAATTGATATGCTGATAACATAAATTTTTCAATTTCAGCTTTTCTGCCTTAGTTTTTCAATAAGTTTCTATTTTCTAAATGTTTGTATGATATTTTGTATGATATTTTCAAACCTGAACTATTTTTCTGCTTTCCGGACAAAAATGCTGAAAAAAGAAAAAAATTTTAGTTGGTACAGAACCCAACAGATGTCACCATGTGCAAAACCACAAAATAAGCATACAAAACTCTACTCAAAATTTTTTTATTGCAGTTGTTACAATTTTTGTAACTAAATGACCTTGACATTTTCTGAAATTTTAATGGTCACATTTGTGTCTGTCAGGTCTGAAAGGGTTGACATTGTAAAATTTTTTGCTAGTAATAAAATCAATAATTAACCTAATATGTACCTACCATTAACTTGTTATAGTTTTTTAAAATCATTTTTATAAATATCTGTAATACCAAATTTGTAGGTTTAGATACATATTCTAATTACAGAATCACGTTTCTAAAGACAAGCAAATAAGTGTTCCAGACGAGAATACACATTCTTATGAACATTTGCAGTACAGTAATAGATGGCATAAAATTATCAACAAATGCAAGTGTGAGAGTTATTTTCCCCTTAATTCTTGGTTGCTGAATGATCTAAGCTAAGAGAACTCACCACACAATATTGAAAAATTTGCGAGTTTAATAGCGACTTTGGAATCGCATGTATAGGCTACTCGAACCAAGTCATTAGTTTAACAAATGGCTGAAAGTTCAGATAATCTATTCCAGAATAGATTTCCAGTGATTTGAACTTTTTGCTGCTAATTTATCATGGATACATTGTTTTACAGGTAGGTCAAACGGATCAAGCCCAAACATGTAGAAAACTGAAACCTTAAGGCGGCTGCCTACCCTACGCTTCAAATACGTTGCAGTGTGTTCGTAAACAGGTTTTTTTCTACAAAAATATTTCATATGTGCCCATCGTGCCAACGTACGAAAAGAAAACAATCTTCAGACAAGGTCGGAACCTTACTGTTTCTAAGACCTCCAACGTGGCTAAAAACAGCCTTTTCAGACTTCTGTACTTCAAAATGTACTAACCGGATGTATATGAAACTCAAATTGCGACCTGCGCTGAACTTAGTTACAAACTTTCCACCAATAAAATTATATGGGCACCGTCCCATAGTAAAAACCGTTTGGCGAAAAGCTTGCACGCTAGTTTAGCGCTTGACTCGTTGACGTGACGCGGCATTTGATGCGTGCTGCAAGGTCGACCTCGCTGCTCCATCGCTTTTGAGTCTCTCACGCACGGGTAGGCGGCGCCTTTAAGTAATTTGAATGTAGTGTGCAAATATTTCAAGTCTCAATGCACTACTTCCGTTGTCGTCATCTTAACAGCGTGATTCACTATTCAGTTAACCCTGCGTCACACGCAATGGAATTTTGACATGGTTACACGCAATGTATCTAGCAGATACATATTTTCATAAAAATCATTTATCACTTTTAAAAAAAATATGTTTATGATATTTATAGCGTTTCTGCATTTTATTAAAATTAATTTAAAGTAAAACAAGGTTTTTGGCAACAGAAAAATTTAAGTCATTATATTTAGGCAACTTAGTCGTTACACATATTTAGAAGACATTGTATTAAGCAATAAACATAAATTCCTTTAATATTTTAAGCAATAATATTATCTAAGACACAGTTTATTTGTACAATAACACAATAACCATTTTGCGAATTGGTATCTTTATAACTATTTTTTTCTTTTGTTTTTAACCCCTTGTAGATCCAGTTTTAATTATGATGGAATTCCTACAGTAATTGTTTTAGTCACTATTACAGTTTACTAGTGGCACACACATTTCCTTTAGCAAATTAGCACAAGCAATTTATATCCCAAAATTTACATTCACATACATTTCTACACATTATTGTTATCAGTGTTTTAGTCCAAAATATAAAACAACAGTTCAGTCATCACTTTGAGGTGCCGTGGCAGTAACACAGTCAGAACACATAATTTTTGCATGTTGCAGGCACAGCCACTTATTGCATTTTACGCAGTGGTATGTACTGAGGCGTGTTTTCTTTGCATGAGTACAAGGTTCTCATTATTTCCGTTTTCCATGTTCTCTACCAGTGTCTGTTTCCAACTGTTCCTTCTGTCCTTGTAGCTTCAGCTGCAATGACGAAGGAATACCTCTGGAACTTTGCGCTTGACACTCATCATGCTCACATGTCAATTCTCTCACTAACTGTTTCAGGAACTGTCTTCTAGATTTTGTTGCCCAGATAAATAACTTTGAGCATTTACGGCAGCAACGTTCAACATGCTGTAAAACACAACCATAGGCCAGCGTCGAGTATTTCTAGCAACATTGTATGTGGCAGTCATTTCATCTAAGACAATGACACTGGATTTGGTAGCATAATAGAATGTAATAATTTCTGGTTTCTTTAGGTCACCACATCCTTCAATTACTGCATCATAATACAGGCTTGAAATAAGAATTAGAGTTTTCCCCTTTTTTGGTACATACGGTACAAGAGTCATCTCATTTCTAAAGCCAAAGATACTGCCTTGAATCTCTCTATTTTTAGCTGAAACAAATTCAACAGGCAACTTGCGCTTATTTTTCCGGGTGGTTACAACATAGCTAAGCTTGCATTTCTTCCAATTTCTGTACGAGTTCTACCCTAGTAAACCAATTGTCACCAGTTATATTTCTACAACTACCACGAATGTGTTCTGTAAGCCTCATGACAATGTCACTGCCACTGTTGCCTTTCTTCAATTGCTCTTCAGGCTGCTGCTCCACACACACTTCTAGATTACTTGTGTAGTACATTTTAGCATCCACTACTGCAAACGTTTTAATACCGTACTTAGCTGGTTTTGATGGAATGTACTGACGAAAATTCATATCGCCCTTTGAATGCATCTAGCTTCTCATCTATTGTTACTTTTTCTCCAAGAGAATTGCATGTTTTACTGTTACCAACAAACAACGTAAAAATTTTGCGAATTGCAGCTAATTTATCTGTTTTCTTTCTGAGTTCCTGTGCGTTCTTGTTGTCAAATTGTATGCATCGAAGCAGAAAACTGCTGTTAACAGACATCACGGTTCGAAACATCTCAACACCCCTTCCATCAGAACTCCACAAATCCTTAACATGCAACCGATTTTTTGCAGTAAACCAGCTAAGTAAAGTTAAGTCAATGAATGCTTCGATCTTTCCTTTATTTGTGGTCTCTGTCCCTAGAATATCTATAATTTATAGAATCTATGTACTGATTTATATGTTCAACAACAATACTTAGGATGGAATTATCAATCATATAATCCAAGCTTCCTCTCGTGTTTTACAGACCACAGCATTACTGTGAACTCCTTGTAAATGTACGAGCAGGTTGTGTGATCTGGTTCTGTTGTTCCTAGTTGGCACACGGACACTCCATCTGGAAGTGTCCTTCCCTAAAATAGAGAGAAAAGAGTAATACAATTAATTGACCTGAAGACTATAAATACTTTATATGGGATAGTAATGATTTAGTTGCAGAATGCCTAAAGCACTGGACTAGAAAAATTAAGTAAATAATGATATCTTGTGTATTCTTCACTGACATTTGGAAAGAATTATAATTTTATTTATTATTGAAATATTTTATTTAAATAGAGAATAGCTAACAGTTACCTGTATAAATCGTTTACTTTGTCCTGGTTCTGCACTGGCGATGCTCTCGTTGACTTCCTATACGTGACCAGTGTCTGAATGAATGTTTCACTCTTTCTTCAACAAAATCGCTGTCTGAACAATAGCTATCATTATTACAATCATCTTCATCACTACTATCCTCTGCAAACAACAAGCGATGCACTTCTTCAACATCGTTTTCTTTCGATAAGTCAAAAACATGACCAGTCCACCCCATTTCAGTTTTAACACACGCAATGTATCTCACAGATACAAGATGGCTATAAATGAAATAAGAAGGCAAATAACTTGGGAACTCCCTTGGCATTCAAAACAGTGCCATTTTCCAGGAAGGTACCCTGAGGGATAATGTTGTATCATGAGAAGTTTGTAAGAAAAAAATAAAGGTGTGTATCGATTGCGTGTGACGCAGGGTTTAAAACATAAGCAAAAATTTTTGGGTGTACAAATGCAAATGCTTACCATTGGATTAATTTTAGCCCAGGATTTGCATGGGTGCTTATTATGCGCTTGTTTCTCGACATCCTGTATTGATTTGTCATGTGGGAATCGTGCCGGACGATACCGCTGGTCGGCGGATTTTTTTCGGGGATCTCCAGTTTCCCCCGCCCATTCTTTCCGGCATTGCTCCATACTCACATCATGTCACACCTAACCAGCGTTAAAGACTTCGATGTTAAGCGCTGACCAAAATCTCTCACTCACTCATCATATTTAAATACCCAAGTCATTTTCAATATATTGTCAATATCAATATACAGGATGCAGCTGAATTCGACCGACAAACTTCGGGAGGTGATTCCATATGAAAAATCAAATAGAAAATATACGGGACACTTTGTACCTAAAACTAATATTAAGGGTGGTATTAGCCCTTAATCATGGACAATTTTAAGTGCATTTTTGTAAAATAATGGAAATGAAGAAGCATTAAATGATGACAAGTTGAGCATTGTTTTATACCACCGGGATCTTGAAATACAGATTAGAATCACATCAATACCTTGCACTGTACAATATACTAGGGTGGCTACCTCTTTTATTACATGCACTTTTCTACCATTAGTAACTACGAACTTTTAATACGGTTTTCTACTAGAGAAGCACGTCAGAAGTAAAAAGTTCGCCTTGTTGTAAATGCGTAGGACCAACCGTTTTCGTGTAAATTTCGTAAAAAGAGTGGACTGCAGTAAGACAGTTCTTACTACGTAGGCAATACGGCATACACGTTTGAATGGCTGGTTGCCTATCAACTGCTATGACTGAGGGATGGGAGAGAATGGAGGCCTAACATCTCATATCATTAGATACAGTAACCCAAAGAACTGAACAATGTCAGAGAACCGGGGAAGGAATCGGCCATGACCAATATCAAGGAGTGATTTCGGGAAACCATGGGAAACAGGAACAAGAATGGGCGGAGTCGGGAATTGAACCCGTAGATTCCTGCAACGTGATACACCTGCACCAAGTCGCTCGTTGACGAGAAGAGGTTAAGGCCTAGCTCTTAAGTTTTGCAGTAGTTCGGAATTTTTTTTCAACGTAAATTAATACATATATAAAAATTCATTATTACAGTTTTTTGACACTTATATATCATCGTTTGTATCTGAATTTTTCTGTTGCAGCACGCCAAACGGATTTTGAGATTTTTTGCCACTGAAATATCACATATTTTGCTGTCAAAATAAGCCAAAACGAAGCAAAATATTTTTTTGCTAACAAACGATACATCATAAAAAAAAACGATCTGGAAAAATTGCGTATCGTATGACTGTACGCAGTCAAAAATTTTTTTCAAAGTATTTGTTAAAATAATATTCGAGTTATTTGCAATTGTTTGAAAGGTTGCTTTAGGATTGATGATTCTTTGTCAGGACTAAAAGGTACCTTTTCGGAAAAGGTGAAGATGAGTGTTTGTGTGAGAAAGATAGAGGAATAGATGTTTCACAATAATGTGTGCACTTTTGAAGACCACCTCGTCTTGAATAAATAATAATTTAAAAATATTATTTATTGGGACATCAGATGTTAATTTTTTAGTACAATACATTCTGCACACTTTGTTATTCATCTTGCTTTGTTTTTATTAAAAATTGGTAGAAAACTATCCATCATCCAAAAGGAATAGACAGAAAAAAATGCCGATTGTGTGAAGAACCATCTCGGCATTTGCCTACCGTACTTTATTGGTTGGGGGAGGGTGGGGGTGATAAAAAAATTCTCTTACAATGTGTACAGTGGCGGATTTAAGGGGGGGGGGGGCAATAAAAATCGTGTTTAACATTATGTAGCCAAAGTATGACCAGTCGCCGTAAGGAAATTGGAGTTTTGTTCTATGATGATCCAAGTACATTTAGTGTGCCCTACTTGTATGTAGGTATGTTATTTTTAAATTTTCAGTAACCACTCTTTTTGGGTGTGATCGACATTTTTCTTGCAAATAAATTATCGTTGTGAAATGCAAATGTGTGAAAAAAAAGGAGGGGGGAGAAACATTAGTTGTCCCCACAGATATATTAAAAAAACGGATGGTTGGGGGGGGGGGGGACTCCTCGCTCCCTCCTGTTGGCACTGCCCTGCTTAATTTTTAAGGGTTCGAAGAAAATCGTATAAACCAAAATCAGGATTGCTGAACCGGGAATCAAACCAAGGTCACCCCGAATGATTTCATTGTTTAACTTTTCACTTTCGCTTGGTCGCTGCTAGAATGCGAGAGAGAGAGAGAGAGAGAGAGAGAGAGAGAGAGAGAGAGAGAGAGAGAGAGAGGAAAGACCGGGAAAGACGCGCGCGCGAGTTTAGAGATGTCAGTTCATCCAGTATGTTCCTTAGTGACTTGCATAACGCGAAAAGAGTCGCCGGGCGGTTTGAAACGAGCGGCGCAAGCTAAGCTCGAGCAAAAGTTGACTGTCGATATAGATAGAGAGGCGGTGTGATAACATGCCAGCCAGCGGGGTAGCCTATCCTCTTGTTGGGACGCGCCAGTCGGACAAGTGTCGTCGGCGACGTGGCAGCGTCCGTGCATCAGTTAACTTGTGTCGCGACTCGTCACCTGCTGTGGCGTTAATGCCTACATCGGCTGACCCTTGGCCTGGCTGGCATCATGCTCCTGTCTGGTGAGTCCTCGACGATTACCGGTACCGATCAATGTGAATGTGTTACATCCAACCACTTTGTTAACTAATTTTCTTCGATTTAGAACCCATATACACAGTTTTTATTATGTGCGACTAGACACTGTTGGATCACGCAACCATTCTGATTCCTTTCGGGTTCTTGCTGATCTTCCACACAGCTCTAATTTTTTCTCCGTGGATTCTTTCCCCTCTGTCAGTGGTATGTGTATATGTGTGTATGTAATATATGTATGTATGTATATATATATATATATATATATATATATATATATATATATGTGTGTGTGTGTGTGTGTGTGTGTTTGTGTGTATATTTACACAGGCGTATATGTACGGTGGAACAGAAATTTGCGTATTTCAACTTTATACACTCAATTGACACAGTATTGCACTTTTGAGTGCAGTTTCCGTATTTGTAATGTTGGTCGGTAAGGGCGGGTTCATAATAAACAATTAAGAATGATGCAGTAAGCGGTGATCGCACACACGGAAATAAAATCTTCAGTAATTCTGGTTCATAATAAATACGTTAATTATTAATTCCAGCCAATGACATCTCGACCGCTCTGCCGTCTTTAAACAAGTGAAATTATTGCAGTTTCGTCGCCAGTTATTCAGAAATATCACTAAGGAACTATACAAATGCCACGCCATTGTAATAGCATTTTAGAAGTAAAAAGATTGCATGCAGACTGCACATATAAACACAAGGATACTGTATTCCACTGAACACTTACACACACACGCACACGTGCACACACACACACACACACACACACACACACAATTAAAACTTGCATCTAAATGATACGGTCCCCTTTACGTATACATGCAATAGAAATATTTAGATTTATTTTACTTTATGGCAATAGTTCCCATATCAGATTAATATTGTTTATAGTATTAATTGCCTTGTGTGCAAAACAGTAAGATCGTACTGCGAGTTGTTTGGTTGCTAAATGTAATTTAAAATACTTTTTTTTTTACAGCTATTCAGCTATACTCCCATTGCACAGTTCTTTCAAAGATCATACAGCTATTCAGTCGGAACTAAAAATGAAGTAAGATTAACTACCAATTTTTAGGTACAAATGACCGTAATATCTTGTAAAGCAGCATAATTAACAAAACAAAACAACGTATTTAACGTATTTTGTTTATATATCCGCATTGTTTAACTTCCCGAATGCTGTGATTGGTTCATTCCCATAATTCTTACGTAAATATATAAATGTTCTCTATTTATTAAGTCACAGCCAACACGACGACTACACGTGACCTGTTAAGTTTTGTTGCAAATCGGTACGTCTAGTAGGTAGCATACTTTCTATTCTTAAGTCAACTCTTTAACTAAACGTAATGATTATTAAGTTTTGAATTTTGAACCAAGCTTGATATTGACAATTTTTAACCGATGTTTTACTTCTTTTATACAGTAGTGAAAAGTAGGCTTTTTGGAAATCTACTGTGTTCTTTTGTCTCTTCATCATTGTGTCTAGTGTGTTGTGTGACGTCATCGTTGTTACCCTGTCTTGTGAGCATTATTGTATTTTTTCCAGTATTGTCTGTGCTGTCGTAATTACGACGTTCTGAGTTTTTACATATTAGTTTGTTTTCTGTTGTTTTGGTTTATGGATGTGTTGACTACAGCCAACTCGGCTTGTTTTCTCTTATTTCGTATTTCGTGGTTGGTTTTTCTTAGTTTCTCTAAGATTTCTGGGACGACATAGTATTGCAATGGCGTATGGCCACAATAATACAGATTGTCATTATGTTCCATTGCAAGAAACATTCAAGGACATTATCAGAAAAGATTATGCGGGCAACAAAAAAAATATATAGTATTAGTAATCAAGGCGTTCTAACTACGTTGTAATGGGCATATTCATAATTTTTAGGATGCACATTACCAAGTTATTTTTAATAGTTTTTGGTATGTTATGTCCAACTTTAATGCTGTAGTAGGTAATTTATCAAGGATTAAAAAATTATGCATAACGTGGTTGAAACTTAACAAATAAGTGTTACCCGAAGTTAGTAACTTCATTTGTTAGTAATTGCTGTAAATATGAGAGAAAGTATCTACAAACCGAATTTTTCCACTGTGCACCATTGTTGAATCTGGTACCGTGACGGCGTAAGTGTAACCACAATCATTACACCTAACCCACATTCAATAAACAAGCAGTTGTTTAGAGAACATCTGATTTAGTGACCTACATGTAAAACTGAATAAATAAGAACGCAATATTTTTAAAATTAGTAGAATAGCAACAACAGGTAGTCCAAGTTTGGTCAGGCTACTTCTGCTTGGCAGCAAGATGTAATGTTTTATTCAGTGCAAAATAAAACAACATAATTTGAAAATACTTGTAATTACTAATACATCAAAATTGTGATAGACTGTGCACACAGTGCCACTTCCATAGTTAATCTGTAGGACCTGTTAGGTTAATATTGTTTGCGTTTAGTTGCAGTTCCACTTGCCCTATTGTACTTCCTCACTAATTTACCGTACATGAATTCTGCAGGATTGATACACTCCATGGTGAGTTTATTTTTGCTGCGTTTTTAATAAATATTTTTAATGCCAAATATTATGTATTTTTCCCCGCCACAATGTGTCGGGGAATATTGCTGCAGCAATCATTTTTATGTAATTTGGTTAAAAAAAAAATACAGTAAAGCGGCTTCATTCGAAATAAACATATGAATTTGGCCTGATAACCATTTTCGCCATATGATTAAGTTAGCTTGGTGTCTTTTTCGGTGAGAATTTAGTGTTCTCCATAATTTGGTTTGATAACCTTTTCCGTAATGTGTGTCGCTTGGAATCGTTTTTAAGGAGATACTGTTCGGTTTTAGCGTTCTCTATAATTGGGTCTGATAACCTTTTCCGTCATGTACGTCGCTTGGTATCTTTTCCTCGGAAATTGCTATGGCGTGGTTTTAACGGTTTCTTTCCTTGGCGTCAACTCTGTGTGTACACTCACGTCATCAGAGTTTTGAGCACGTGTAGTATTATTACCTGATACATTTGTCGGCGTTACAGTGCCTTTTATTTAATAATTCATGTTCCCCGAACTTCTTAAGAGCACAACCTACCTCGCGCTGCAAATGCGGTGCAGTCTACAGGTAGGTAAATACGATTTTTTTTAACGTAACTGTTCTGCACGTTTCATTTATGTTAACGTACGAAAAGAAAACACGTTCGGACAAAGGCGTAATGACATTAACACACCATGCTTAAAAAAAAATCACTGTTTCTGAGACTTCAAGTATAGCTAAAAACGGCCATTTCATATACTGCCGTACTTCAAAATATACCAACCAAATGTGTCTGACACTAGGATAGAAATGCGCACTGAGCTTTGCTACACATTTTCCACTAATAAAATAATATGGTCACCGCTTTGAGTCCCGTAGTAATAAGGGATCAGCGGGGAATCCGGCACGCTATACTGTATCCAGACCAAGATTGGAGCAGAAATAAACACTGTGACAGGTGAGCTCTCGACCATTGGTTGGCTGGTTAATTAACAGTGTCGTTGCGACAGGAAATAGGTCCTACTATAAATTTCTGTGTTTTAGTTTGGGATAGGTAATTTTATCGTTTAGTTGTGTTTTTTAATCCTCTGTAATATATCAGTCTGTGCACATGAAATACTATATGTGCACGGAATGGATTAACTACGACTTACACGACGACGCCTACGTCCGTCGTGATTCCATTTCCTCCACAGCTAGGCGCGATTCCGTTTTTCCACTTGTCGCCAGCTTAAGGTGGTGCGGCGGTTTGTTGCACAGCCAATGCCGTTCAAGCGTGCGAACAGGCGAAGTGACACAAGCTGCAATCTTGGAATGGATAGAGTAAGGCCCGGTTTCTCAATGTCTGATTTTCTTCTGATTGTCTTCCGATTAAAATTTAACCAATGGTTAATAACAATATCTGTTTCTAAAGTACTGATTAAGATTAATCAATGGGTTAGGAGTCGGTAACCATTGGTTATCTTAATCATAAGAAGAGGTATTGATTACAGAGTTAAACAGGACTTTCAAAACAAACAAGATTATAAACAGTGACAATTTTTTAGGTTATAACAGATTATTGAAATTTTTTGTTTGAAGATGATGATGATGAATAAATAGTAGACTTCATAAACAGGCCAAGACTTTTTCGGGAACGCCCAAATCACATTTAAATAGATGACCATGAATTTGTTATGAGATTGCGGCTGAGTAAAAATACTGTCCTAACACTACTAGAAAAGTTAAAGGACAGCTGGAAGTGACCACAGACTGGTGTGTACTTATTTATTGCATGTTTTGTTTATATCCCACAAACTTTAGTATGTTCGGGTGAGTAATATTCTTTTGTAGGTTATGTCAAAATATTTGGTGGTTATTGCACATGCCTTTGTATGATGTCTCTATACTTCCATACATTATTTTGCATAATTGGTTAGAAACCTTTGTTAGATGTATTAACACACATTTGTACGTAATATTACGTATGGTGGATAATAAAATATATATTTTTATTTCTTCTGAAAAAATAAAACATACGATGATCAAGGAATATGGATGGAAAAGTTCTTAATATAAATTTGTAGATTATGTTACGTGTTTTTCGATACTTTTGTATGTTATAATACCTATTGTAGGTTATGTTATTGTTACATAATTGTGTAGGTTATGTTACACATAAAGGTTCCTAGACGAATAAAATTCTACTTCGATTTTCTTAAATGCGTATTCTTTCTGCTTCCAAGTTACGGCGTCAGTTTTTTTTTTTGTATTCTATGATATGGGCGTATTTTTCAGCAAGGGAAATAAGCATTTCTGTTTCCAATGAAACAAACTTTTCGGCACGCGGCTGCTTATTTTCTACCACCGCTAACCATATCACAACTAAATAAACAAATAAAAGTTTTACTGCAGCCAACCACAAGCTTATATGTCATTGCATGGTTGCCACATTTACCTTAACCGATACTTAGCTAAACTTAAGATTAAAGTACGTTGAGAAACACTTCAGATTTAATCACCACTTAATCAATAGGTTAAATATAATCATAGGATTAGCTAACCAAGGCTTTAATCAGACATTGAGAAACCGGCCCTTAGTATAGTTTAGTGTTTAGCTCGTTGTGGCGATGCGGCATTTGATGCGCGCTTCAAGGTCGCCCTTATAGCTCCGTCGCTTCACTGAGAGAAATCATTGTTTCATTATAATAAATATATTTGTTCGGGTGATGTTTGCTTCAGCTGAACAATATTTTGTTGGTAAGACCAAGCTTGGAGTCCTCCAAACAAATTTAATTATTTCCCTCCACCAAATTATTCATTTAAACTATAGGACGTCGAATAAATATTTTGTGCTGGTGGTGGGTGACATGAAGTGAGTATGTAACAGCGCCGGAATGAAAGGGCGAGCACGATTCCCACATGCGAAAATCCGGGGACCGACCGCGCCAGGAATCGAACTCGGATCGCCTTGGTGGGAGGAGATGAGGTCTGACCTCTCGGCCACCGTGGTCCCAATAAGTATATTTAAAATGGTAGAAATGATGTATTATGGCCTTAAGAGGTCATTGTATATAATTCAGCGCTAAAAGCTTCAGTTTAAAACTAAGTTTCCCGAAGCCAATTTGCAAAAAAAAAAAAAAAAAAAAAAAAAAAAAAAAAAAAAAAAAAAAAAAAAAAAAAAAAAAAAAAAAAAAAAAAAAAAAAAAATTAGATTAATTTTACCAACATTCTGAGCAAAAAAATTTCTCGTGTACATATTTCTGAAAAATTATATAAGACGCAGAAATTTCGTACATTTAATTGCGGAGGAACAGATCACGCTTAACAAATGCATCATTCTGGGTAAATGTTTGCTCGTAAAGTTGACAAGTATCATCTTGGGTTATTTTGTAATTTTTCCATATTGACACTCAAAAACGTGTAATATCAAATGTTGTTTGTAACGTTTATTTATCTACTACACACTCTTAAAGCGCCCGCTTGCTGGCCGTGTATTTATGTGAATGATGCACGGCGCCAAGAGCGGTGTTGACCGGCTCATCTGGTGCGGTATCACCTGTAGCGCAAGACACTGAAACAGCGTGCAGTGGTATTGTAGATCACTCGCCCGACTGACACTTTCAGTGGTCACCTGATCTTTTTATTGGTGTAAAGTTTTAAGCTAAGTCCATTGCATGTTCCTAGAGTAGTTTCACACAAATCCTGTGAGTAGTTTGACAGATTGGAAAAGCTGTTTTTAGCCATCTTGAGCAGCTCCGAAATGATTATTCTAATCGACGTGATGTTTTGAAACGACTCTTCAGTCATCGTTTGGAGTGTATTTTCTTTCTGTACGTATACATATTGGGCATATGTGGAATAGTTTCTTAAAAAAAAAGTATTTACGAACATACTGTAATGCATTTTAAGCGCGTGGTAGGCGTGACCCTTAAGAATGAAACATTTATTAAATAAGGCTTGTAGGGAAACGTCTACGGACTGATGTGTGCAAATGTCACAATATGGATGGACTTGTAGAATGCGTAGTGTACACAGCGACTGATAGTGTTCTTACGTGACACGCGGCTCATGTCAGCCAAAGTGTATCCAAATGCATGCCACTTAATAAGGTTTAGGTCGCTCTCTCTCTCTCTCTCTCTCTCTCTATCTCTCTCTCTCTATCTGTCTCTCTCATTGTCTTTGACTAAATTTATTTGGCCACTTATTCCTTCAATGAGGGCCTTTAGTGCTTTTGTTTCAGCTGACATGCTTCTTGTATTCATTCACATTTACAATTGCAATTTAAACTTACAACTTATAAAGTGACTCAATTAATTAAATAGTAATTGTGTGCAGTGATTTAATTTGCGGAATTAATTATTAAATTAATTTATGCCTCTCTCCCACTTCTAGCACCGGTGTTACAAGTTTAAGCAAAAACTTAAATGTGGGCAATTCTCTGAGCTCTTTGGGATAGAGGTCCTGTAGTTAGAAATAAAAGAGTTGAATTAAGTTATTGATTTACTGGCTCACAAAGCTTAAAAAAATACACGAAACAGTAATCAACTGTAACTTTCACAACACAATTAATTATGCATGCAATTACTACTGTGCCACAGAAACGTTAATTAACTTTGACAGTTAAAGAACAAGAATAATTACCATTAATCAAAGACTACAAATCACAATAAACGTTCAGTCATATATCCAATCAACAGTTTTTCAAATAGTGACAGTGTACAACCTTAATAGTCCGAAGTGGTGATGAATCGCCGTGTGCTGCGCAGCACCCTGAGTGCACCGCTGTCTTCACTCTTGAGGTCTTCGGTTCGACTCCCGTCGCGCACTTCCTCTTTGCCCGTCAGCCCGTCGCAGCAGTCCTCTTGTTTCGTCCAACACTGCTCCGAAGGTAGCCGCCTGCCGCCTCACAGTAGAATCTGACGTCACCAAGATGTCTTCACCAGTCTATCTCCACAAGCATAACTCCTTCCTCTAGCACGACCAATAGCGAACTCTCCTCAAATCTGTTGATTCGGTGCTTTTATACTTTGGCCGAACTGTGGGGATTCACCGCATTACAGGGGTCTAAAAATATATATTTCATAATGTTTCGGACGTGACTTGATCTCGTACGCCGATCCCCATGATGTATCTCGTCGGGATTCCCACTATGAGACAGCCCGGCTTGTGATACATGGGCCAGCCCTCAAGGTGTTTCGACACCGGCCCCAGCCAGCCCACCCTTAGAATTACAGCATGAAACTATATTAAAGTGTCGGAAAATAAATGATTTTAAAGGGAAAATTAATTAGACTTTCAAACAGAAATCTCGTTGGCCTGAGCCGGGGATCGAACCCAGGTCCTCCCGAATGCGAGTCCAACGAGTTACCGTTGCGCCACCTCGCTCGGTTTTTAGCTTGGTCCTGATTTCGTTCTGTAAGGCCTTGCTGCGTCTTAAAACATTTGATTTTGACAAAAAATGCTTCCATACCGACAAAATTGAGCTGTTTAGCTATGTAAAACAAAAGGGGCTACCTTATATTTATTAATACATGGTTGAGCTACTCGAGAGGAAACTATGGGGACTTTTTTTATAAACTTCTAGCGTCACTGGAGATATTAATTCAGTACATATGTCAACGCTGCGTGCGTATACTACCCTGCTTTAATGAATTCTAAAGCTAGGCGATTGTGTTGCTTGAAGATAACATGTTACGCTGAACTCATTTAATCATAGTTAGCAAGTTTTTGGAAAGGGTTTAAAATATTTTGCGGTGTAGTGTTGAGTAACTGATGAACTATTTGGACGTCGAAATTTCACAAGGAACGGAAAATATTGCACTGAACAGCATTTCTTCAGTTTTTTTTCATGTTAACTTACAAAAACTTTCACGTTTGTACATTTAATTTATTTAAAAACGATTATGGGATGTACTTGGGGGAAGGTTTGCCAATCTGCGGCCTGGCTTTCTGTCAGACATGTTTCTTCTGGGTAAGTTCTATATGTTTCGTGGGAATATAAAGGGAGGGGGGGGGGGGGGGGGGGGGGGGGTTGGGGAGGTTGTGGTAGGCGAGTGAAGCAAGATGTTGTGTAGTCAAAGCATGATTAATATTAT
The DNA here is from genome assembly GCA_003012365.1 of Medauroidea extradentata. Classification (NCBI taxonomy): domain Eukaryota; kingdom Metazoa; phylum Arthropoda; class Insecta; order Phasmatodea; family Phasmatidae; genus Medauroidea; species Medauroidea extradentata. Next base: position 61,979 of record PNEQ01074633.1, read on the forward strand.
GAGCATAAGAATAATTTTCAACTTTGTTGTAATGTTATATCGAATATACTCTGGGATGGTGATGACAGCTCTGGGAAAAGGGTAAGAGGGGACGGCTCAGTCCACTCCCGCACGGTTACCTGAAGTAAACACTGCTTGCATCATGCACGTTGGACGCCATAACGCTGCTATTGTAGTTTTAGTAGGTCTTGGCTCGATACAAAACCTACGTTCTTACAAAATTTGCTACTTCGAAAGTTCTACTAGGATATTTTGTAATTGCTTAATTAAAAAATTCTATTTTATTCGACATATGTTGTGCAGGTATTCCATTCAGTTTGTGTTTTTCGTATATAATTTTTTTTTGTCGGATCACTTAACATGAAAGGATTCTAATCGTGGTACGTATCATAAAAAAAATTGACGCCCCGTCCCAACTGTGTTATAAACGTATTAGAGTGAAGTTTGCTTTCCTTATCAGATGGATTAATTAGGAGGCTTCGGCTTGTAAAGAAGGCGATATCCTAGGCGAGGGTGGTAAGGTAGGTTAGGAACAAGGGAGTTCCTGCAGTCCCGAGTAAGCCATAATTAAATTATGCGTATATGTATGCATGTGGTGTATGTGAACCATTGTTCTGTTTGCTTCGTAGCATAAGTTGGCAACGCATAGTAGTAATAATTAAAAAAAGAAATATTTACTGTGAGATTTTTAAAATCTCTATGACAAACAACCCTCTAACGTCATGCATGACCGTGTAATGGTAGCGCATTATGTAAAGTAGTTACTGCCGTTACTTTTTACTAACGGTACAACTTTTAAATTAAAAGTTTGGGCGGTTCGTTAGTGTTAGTAAAATTTTTGAAGTTTTCTGCAGTAGGCGCCTGATTTCTAATGGCCATGTTAGTTTTTAACATATATATGATGTTTTCACTATCGGTATAAATAATAAATTAAGCAGGTAGTATTCAAAGTATGTGTGAACAGACTGTACCAGCTGTCTTAATCTGAGCGAATATATAGATTGTTTCTTGTCTGGAAAGAACACTGTACCCTGTACAACATTGAAAGAGGCGCGTGGAAGACTCCTTGGAATCTCCCTACTCGTTAGAGTTCTTTCATCTATTTTCATCTGTGTGCTGTCACATGTCGCGAGACAGCCAACGATACTATTAGCCCAAGAAATAAAGGGAGAAATATGCCAACTGTCGGGAATAATTCCGGGAAAGCTGAATTTTTTATGGTTGTTAGACCACTACCAGAGGTACTTTTCCCCAAAAGTCCTCGCCCCTACCCCTTGTGTTCCCCTCTTACGCCCTTCTGAAGTCATGAAACCTGAGACATTCACAAAATAGCTCATATTTTCCAAAACTAACAGTCGTATCGAGACAATTTTTTTGTTTAAATTCTTAAAGCATTGTACTTCAAAAACGTTACCTGGCTACTTTTATGTAAAACCAATACTTTTTACTTAAATCAAGGAAACGTGTCAAAAAGTTGGATTTTTGACTGTTTTAAAATTTTTTTTCTTCATAATTTTATAAAATGTTTCGATATAAAAAGTTCCTCGTACAAAATCTGTAGCTGATTCCATAAGCTGTAATATAGCGTATATATATTATATGTGTGCAGCTTCAGCCATTGTATAAAAAGCTAACAGTGTAATTCCCATGCATGGTGTCAAAGCAAATCTTGTGGTTTTAATTAATTTTTTTATTAGTGCAAACAATAAACGGAATACTCTATTATAAGGCATTATGAAGAAATGTGTTTCATAAAAAAGCTGTAACCAGCTTCGGAGACTATAATAATGATGTGGAGCTTCTGACGTCAATAATGAACTGGTAATGCGACACCTGCGTTGCATGGTAATACAAGACACAACACGCTTGTTTACATCCTAGTGACTAATGTCCGACTGCCCATCAGTTTTACTACCCAGTTTGTTCGGAACAGTCATAAGAAGTAGAACTACGCAGTTACGAAGAAGTATAGTGGTTTTATTTTGTGTAATACCAGCAACAAGTAAGTTATGCTGCCGCGTGAGAATACATTGAAGAACACAGGTACAATGAATATACGTTTTGATTTTATCCTTTAAGATTAATGTAGAAACCTGAAAATTTGCATCTCTTTTGCGAGACGTGTGCTCGGAGACATTTTTTTATCATCCTTTCATGCATATCAGAAAAATATTTATTTCTTGAGTCTGATATCAAATATATTAATATGTTGCTTAGCTTTGTGGTTAATGATGTGTACACAACTGTGTGTGAAATTAAAAATTTCATGACGGTATGTTTGAGATATTGCGTCAATGTTTTTCTACAAAATATGAAAGAAGCATTTCTAATGCATTTAACTTACTTTTAAGGAAATATTTCGTTTCAAACTTTGGGCAAAATATGCACATAATAATTTAGTTATTGAAAAATTACCCAAGTTTGGCAAGCGATTTCTGACGAGGCGTGACACCAGCTTAGAAAGTGAATAACAGCGTTTAAGATTTGTTGTCTGTTTTCAAAGTGATGAAATGATTAACAGGCAGTGAACTGTGCTGTTTTTCGTCGTTTCCGAAGTTTTGCGAAGAAAACGCTTGCAATTATGCAGTTATTTAATTACCATTCAACTGGATGATAAAAACCTTCAAGTGTAGATATGCTATATTTTCGTACAAAAAAACGTAACTTGTAGCATTTTATGCAGCTATAATTTACAACAATGGACATTTTAAGATACATTGTGTGTTTTTTGTAGTAAGTGCCTTTAAGGGGAAAGTGTGGTTGTGGAGAGGGGGTTACAGACAATAATTGAGGCTAGTCTCAAACGAAATGATGTACTGCATGAAATATTAAGTAGAAAAACAAAAGTTCAGGTCCATAAGGTTTGTAGACAAGACTATATATACTAGACCTTCTAGTATAAAAGCTTCTCTTGCATCTGTGTCGAATAATAACGGATATCTTATTTTAAATTCTTCAGCTTGCTTAAGGAGTTCAGAAGAGAACTACGTAATTAAATCCAAGTGTTTTATTTGTGCAAGGGAAGCAGTTGTTGATGCTAGAATTGCAGAAGAGCGGAGGAATGTTTTTCACAGAGTAGAAACGCTAGAATTTAAAGAACATTTTCTGGGGGGGGGGGGGAAGCGAAGTTAGAAATGATGATTGGTGTGAAAAGGTAAGAAGCAGACTTGTGAGTGTTAGTGACCTCGTGGCACCAGAAGTTGTTATAAGGAATTTTTATAGGATTAAAGCAATTGAAGGACAAGTTGGACGGCCAAATTCTGTAAGGTTTGTATTGTTTTCTAAATTGGGCGACTACTTTGAAGAAAGTGACGAATGTCAGTTCTGCCTTAAAGATTTGCAACAAGATGTCATGAAACATTTATCTGGCACAGAGGACACTTATACAGATATACAGATAAACGTCTTAAAAATCTTCTTGTGGAACATTTTAAGGACCGAATTACGGTTTCAAATGTTTCGGGAAAGAAAAATGTGCTGTGTTTATCAGAGTTCACAAAATAATGGATGAATGGTACAAAGACAGGGAAATTGATCCCGTAGCAGAACGTTTAAGAATAGTTTTATGTGCAGCTGACATAATTAGAGAAGAAACACAGAAGATGAATTATGACACGCGTTTTTATGTAGATATAGATGCTATTAAATCAGGCGGAGAAAACTTAGTCCCGAAAAGCCTTCAGATTTCCTAAGATATGTGATACTAAGCTAAAAATATAAATGCCCGCCATTTTGAAAATAAACACACAGGATGGATGAATTACACAATACTCAAGTCAGCTTTGTGTGTAGTAGCCTATGTGTGTACCAAGTTTGGTGAAGTTCTGAAAAATATTTCCTAATATATGTGATACTACACTAAAAATATAAAAATGGCCGCCATTATGAAAATATGTATACAGGATAAACGAAATGTTCAGCTCCTTTGCGAGGTCGCATAAATGCCTACGAAGCAAACACCCCCCCCCCGCCCTTTACAGCATTATTATAATACAGTCCTCAGTTTTGAAATTTTTTAAACCCTCACACAATGTTCAGTCCGGGTTCACTCCATATTTAAATGCCATCCTGGATTGTAAACGCAGTTCAGGACACTTTCACGTCAGGTTTGCTCCATATTGGCACCAGTCCGAGTTCACTACAGTCCGGAATTTTACTCTAAACACACACATTGAAAACAACCACACATAGTACGTAAATTATTTCAATTAACACACACAATAGATTTTGTCACTGCATCACTCCGTCGTTCCAAAAAACCAGGAGAGAGATAAGAAAACAGCAAAACGTTCCAAGTTTCGCTAGTCAGCACATGGCCTACATGAACAAAATAAACATGGAAAAACCCCGTAAGAAATAGTGTCAAGTCACAAAAAATAATGAACAGTAAGATAATTTTGTTCTACAAAGATAGGATGCCACACAATTTAGAATAACTTAATTTTTTGAATAAACTAAAGTTAAGAATAAAGTAATTGCCAACAAAAAAAGCGTAGGGTGCTTGATATCAGTTGTAAATTTTTATAGCTCGTTATTCGCAAAGGTAGAGTTATTATGAAAAGTAAGTAGAGAGCATCCAATGCTTTTTTTATTTAATGTTCAATTAAGTTACACTGAAATGTGGGACATCCCTATCGCTGTTGAACAAAATCCTTATTTCGTGTTTTTAATAATTGGCCTAATGATTTTTTTTTAAATCTTAAAGCAAAATTGAAGGTACAAGTAATGATTTATTTCATAATAGTTTTTTTTAAATATTTTTATTAAAAATAATTTTTTTCTGTCTCTGAGATGTGATTTTTTTTTTCATAATGGATGATAATGCCAAGGTCATAGCCATGAAATTATTTAATTGCCATCTATTCTTTACACGTGTGCAGCATTTCTAATTATTCGAATGTCTGGAAAAGTGTGAAAATTAATTGTAAGCTCGATTCCATTACATAATTCATACGTACTACATACATACAGACAGGTGAAGCTAATAAAAGCGTGTTAAAAAAACCACGACATCACAGTTAAGACAGCACAGACAGTTGCTAAGACCAAGACAATGTCCCTCACAAGACAGGATAACGACGTCGTCAGGGACACATGACACAACGATAAATACACAGACGAACACAAAAGATTTCCTTGGACGAGCTTGTCATGACATTTCCCGCTCCCGTCTTCAGGAGAACAATTTCTAGGGTATCGGTGGTTTAATGATATTGCCTATGAAGCTAGTTTAAAATGTATGTATTTTAACAATATTTTCTGGTTTCAATATGTGCTTTAACACTTCATTTGTTTATAGTCAATATTTTAACAAATCTACATCAAGAAAATTGTAAAATCAGTTGTAAATCAATGTAGGTGTAATGTTTGTTAACTTAAAAGCTTTATTGGTATTGTGAGTATTTTGTGTTTCTTTATTTTTAGATAGTTTGTAATTTTAATACATAAAAATAGTATGTGAACATAAAAGTTTCTTTGGACGTACGCCATTGCGGGCGAATGTTGCCGTATTGCTGAAATTCCCACAATGAAACAAAGGAAGAAAACTCAGTAAGCTGTAGTCAACATACATAAAACATACGGATAATTCCTGAAAGGAACTTAGTCGTCCCAGAAGACGCACAAGGACAATAATATATAAACAACACATCTTAATTCCTAAGTGGAATGTAGTTTTATTTTACTGTGGGATTTTTTGCATTTCGGCAACATTCGCCCGCAATGGCGTTTGTCCAAAAAACTTATATGTTCATAATACGAACCCATTTCAAGACTTGTTCAAAGTGCACAAAATAGTATGCATTTAATTAATTTTAATAAATTTGGTAAGAAAATGAACATGCCTTAGTTTCGCCATGTAAAGTTAAGGGTTCTATGGACCCTACCTCAAAACTTCAAAAACACATAACAATTCGCAATCATTTATTAACTAAAGTATTAATGATACACAATTGATTTTTTTTACCATACGAGAATGAAGATGGTATGTTTTATATATAAGTTTAAATTTCATATTCCGCGATGTTGAGTATTTTAAAAAAATATTTCAAAACACAAAATTGGGCTGTTTAGTTCTTCCTTTCTGAACAGGAAAATTCAACTTTTAAGCATATCGGACAAAAGTGCTAATTCTTGTGAACAAAATGGTACCATAAAAGTTGGTAGTCATAGCATTAAATATCAAGGAAATCGTTTGTGAAAATTGGGTATTTTTGTTCGTTTGGAGCCTGCTTCGTGCTGCTTGCTGTTGGTGATGGCTGAAGCGCGGCGAGGCCGGGCGAGCGCGACAGCAGGGAGGGGAGACTGGCGCTGGAGGGGAAGTGCAACTGAAACATCCCTGCTGGCCTGGTTCCTACCTTGTGAATTCAGAATGGTGTCCGAGTGCTAGTATTTCAGTATAAGGCAGTATTCTGTATTTAACTTTTTTTTTTCACTATCGCCTTCACAATTCTCTCATAAGACCTAATTTTGCTAATGTATATGTTTCATTCTCATAAGTAGTCTGTTAAACAAACTCTAGTACTCTTCCTAATTTAATTAATTGGCACATGATTGTTTTAACTTTTTGGAGTGAGCATATCCTTAACCCCAGTTATATATTAACCTGGTTTATGTGGTTTTGTAAACCTCTTTATCGTTATATCTGACGTGGTTGAGCATGTGATAAAACGTGCCGTTACGAAAGTCTATGTACATATACATTCATGCTTTCCAAAAATGGAAGAGAAAAGGCAAGTCAGGCCACTTACGGTTAAGTGCTCATAGAAGAAAAAGAAAAGCAAAAGCTCTAATCGCATACAATCAAGAAAGGTAAGGAAATATTCATCTTGAATGTTTTGTAGGGAGACAAAAACTCAACTACAAAAAACAAAACTTAAATACATAGCTATTATTACTCTTTTGTAGTAGGGTCGAGTATTTCAAAACCTCGGATGTTCCAAGGTTCAGCCCTTCCCCCCAAAACAAAACATTGCATAAGCCCCTGCTAGGTACCCATCAAAATGGCTAATTTCTCAGGCTTCTGCACAAAACCGATAAGACTGTGTATTAGTTTTAATGCTTTCGAGCATAAATACAACACAATTTAATTTAAAAATTTACAGAAAAGATGTGCTAGTTATAGCAATGTTTTTCATAAAATTTTAAAGAGTTTTTCTCTACATTTGTCAAGTAACTTCAGTAAGGGTTGCCAGATTGGGCGAAATTCCGTTCTTGGCGCTGTAAAATAAAATGTTGGCGGCTGGCGGCCGTTTGGGCTATGAAAACAAACACCTTTGAGCTGTTTGGGCGGCGGAAACAAAGAGAAATGTATTTTCGTTTTGCTTATCA
>PNEQ01074634.1:0-25004 GCA_003012365.1 Medauroidea extradentata
AACTCCTACAACACCAGCAACTCCTACAGCACCAGCAACTCCTACATCACCTGCAACTCCTGCAACAACAGCAACTCATACAACACCTGTTCATCATACAGCCCTAGCAACTCACACAGTACTTGCAACCTTGTGGACCCTATTCAACACACGAAAATAAATGAAATTAAAAGATTATGTCATATTGCCCCTAAGTTAAAACTATTAAAAAAGATGATGTGTTTGAAGATAAAAATCATTCACTAACCTTGAATGTATGGAACTACAATATACAGTCGCTTAGAAACAAGGCCTCACAATTAGACACTTACGTTAACACCATAGATTAACCTCTAAAACCTCAAATAAAATCCATATCTGAACATTGGTTGACTCCATTAGAAAGGATATTTCAATGGCTTACAGGATACAGGAAGATAGATAATTTTTCTAGAGTATTTGGATATGGGTGATGTTGTGTACTAATGCAATACAGTCTGCATGATGGTTTTAAAATAAAGTAGACTTTGACACCTTGAAAGGGAAGGGGAATTTGAATGTTTACCAACTGAAGTCATCGTCAATGATACACCTATCCTTTTCATTTCATTATAAAGAACCTCCAGTAGCAGCATAAAATGTTTTTCCAAAAACTTGAAACGCTACTAGACACGTCACTAAAACAAAACATTGATAAGAAAGTGGGTCTCTTTGGTGATCTAAACATAGGTTACAGCACAATCAACTTGAAAACATAATAATATCATACAACCTAGAAAATGAATTAAAAGAAAAACACGTTACACAACACACACAGATACTGGTACTGCTACAGACTATGTAATTTTCAAACTGACTTGCTCAGAATAGTGAATAACACTGATCCAGGGCTATCAGACCATTGTACACCGCTTGTAGGAACTGTGTTACAAAGTAGGAAAACAACTACAAGAAAAAAAATTATACTGGAAGCTACTCTAAAAGCAACTATAACTATTTTATTAAAAAATCGGCTCGAGAACAATGGTTGGACATAGACGAGAAAAATAATGTAAACAAATGTTATAATTTATTCCTAAATATTTATTTACGATGCTTTGAAGAATGTTTCCCAAAAAACAATCGTGCACAGAAAACCTGCGTCTAGAAGTAAGAACTCTTAACCATATTGAATTAGTACAGGAATCATTACTTCAAGTAAAAAGCTGATTGAGTTGTATAAATACAGGATGTTTTCGAAAGATAAATATACCATTGATCAGTATAATGTCTACGTAACAATATATCGTAAAGTTGTAAGGGCAACGAAAAAAACTATGTCTGCGAGAAAATAATGATTGCGGAAACAAACTGAAATATATATGGAATATTATTAATAATAATTTAGGGAAAGAAACTATCAGAACTAAAGAAAATGCTGTAAAAAAGTAAACGGAACACTCATTACCTCTGGAAAAGGAATAGCTAACGCGATTTCCTTTCACTATGTGAATATTAATACAATAATCAACCCGAGTAATTGCTCAAACAGAGATGAATTAAACACATTCAACATTATACAAAGTAATCAAAAATTATTATGCAACCAAACTAATAAAATAACAATTTTAAAACCCTATTGGGCCTAAAAAATAAAACGTCTGATGACATACATGGGTTATCTAACGTAGTCATCAAATCAGGCTACAGAAGTCTTCTAAAACACCTAAAAATTAAATGCAATCAATCTAATGTATCTTACCTGATAGGCTAAAAATAGGTAAAGTTCTTCCGGTGTATGAAAAAGGAGATACAGATAAGCTAGAAAATTACAGCCCATAAGCTTGCTACCAGTATGTTAAAAAATTCTTGAAAATATAATGTACAGCAGATTGGCTCAGGTCCTGCGAGAAAACAAAATAATCTGCAAACAGCAGAGCGGGTTTCAAAAACAAGTCAACTATGATTTAACTAAATATATTATAGATGCATTTGATAAGGGAGAATACACGTACGGAATATCTTGTGACCTCTCCATGGCATTTGACCCTGTCAGTAATGAGATACTATTAAAAAAATCTAATACGTCTGGGTGTTGAAAGTACTGCATATAATGTATATAATCCTACTTACATAACAGAACCCAAATTATAAAAGTGGATTACAATGTCTCAAAAATAACTTCAGAATGGTAAACCGTCAAGACGGAGTACCACAGGGAAGAATGATGGGGTCTCTACTCTTTATTGAATACGTACACGACTTACCAGACCTTATACAATCTGGAAACATAACTCTATTAGCAGACAACACCAGTCTCCTTGTAAAAGAGAGTCAATTTAGTGCACTTAGAAACATCTCTGAAAGTACTCTAACATCCCTGGAAAAATTGTTCCGAATAAATAGACTGATATTTAATGCTGACACAAACTCGTTTATCCAGTTCAGCAAACGAGGAAACATGAACACCCAGATCTTGGATGTATACAACAACAAAACAATAGACGAAACATCCACAGTGAAGTTTCTGGGATTACATATAGACAAAAATATGACTTGGAACGACCACATTAAAAAACTTGAAAACAACTTTCAACACTGAGCTACATGTTAAAATCCCTCAAATCTATGATAGATAACAAAACATTAAGAATTATTTACTATGCTCATTTCCATTCAGTGATGAAGTATGGAATAGAGTTCTGGGGTAATTCAGCACACAATTACAGAATCTGTCTCTTACAAAAGAAAGCCCTAAGTGTTATTACAAGTGCAAAACCAAGAACACCTTGCAAACCATTATTCTGAACCCTTCCTGTTCGAACTTCATACACAGAATATACCATATAATCAAATTTGTGAAACAAAACATATCATATTACACAACCAGTGTAAATATCCACCACAGCACAAGATTTATATACAAGCCGAGGGACATTCATCACAAAAGCACAATTTTTTAAAAATAAAAATGTGTATTATACAGGATTAAAGTTGTTTAGTTAACAATAAAAAATTTAACCAATGAAACAAACATGAAACAATTAAACTTAGCAATTCAAGAATTATTTTAATAAGAATGCTTTTATGATATAAAATAAATTGAGATCTATATACAAACCTTGTAACTTTTATGATGAAAGCATAGGACATGGCAAAGTAAACATTTCACTGTTTCTCTAATGTATGTACGTACACATACATAAGGAACGGAAGTTATTGTCTGAAGGTATGGATGAATGCAAATTCACATAGGCAAGAAGTCTTAAAACCCAATTTTTCTCATCCACTATAATGTGGAAGAAGTCTTCTTGTACTACATATTGTGTACTAGCTGTCCCTTTGCGGCTTCGTCCGCGTGTACTACAGAAAAGAGTAACTAACTTTTAATTACGTATTAATTGATGGTGTTACTGTATTCTCTGTATATCTCTAAAACAACAAATACATACAGCTTTATCCAGTGCACTTCACTGAGCGTACTTTAACTGCAGAACATCTTTGATTTTAATTCATCTTTATTTCTCTATAAAACAGCTGCCCGGCTTGGGTTTTGCCCGCGTGAAATTATGTAATGTAAACAGTAACTCTGGACAAAATATGTGATGAAGGCATTTAACAGCTAGCATACTCAATATCAGGGAACTATAAATTGTCTTATCTAGTGTAAATTGCGCGCGCTATTTGCTCGTATGATGTCATAGTTATTCTCATCGCAAAGTCTTGCACGTGATACGAACCGTACCCCCACCCCTCCCACACAGTACAGTACCTGAATGAATGCTTAAAGGCAGGCCGTGATAATACTTTCGTATGTACTGGCTACAGTCCAAAGAGGTTTTCTTTATGAGTAGGTTGGCAAAACGAAACAACTGTTGACTTATTTCTCCGTGATCATTTTCTTTTTTCGTGAGACTGTAACATTTTACTGCTTTTCGCATCCTTTATTTTCGAATTTCATAAAATCCTGAATTAGAATTGTAGATAATTACATAAGCTTCATTCTTATAAAAAAATAATCTCAATATCTCAACGGGTGTAAGCGGTATAGATGATTACTTGAAAACACATTTTATTATTTTTAACAGCTTTCAAGGACGAATTTCAAAAAATCCTGAAAATATTTTATATATTTAAGTAAGATTTATTTTAAAGCAAAAACAATTTCAGTACTTCCACTGGTTTAGGAGATAAGGGGAATTAATTATAAACACGTTTTATTTTTTTAAAAGCTTTCAAGGTTGACGAAAAAAATTTAAAAATTCTTTTTAAATACTTACTTAATCATCATATTAAAAAAAATCAGCTCACTACCTGAAATGGCTTAGGAGAAATCACGGATTAATGAAAAACACATTTAACGGCTGTTCACACCCTTAATATTTGAATTTCGCAAAATCGAAAAGTTCACAAATATGCATTTGTTTGGGCAATATTTTGAAGTTAAAAAAATTTATGAAAACTTTGCCGGTTAATCAGATATCAGGGATTCTATGAAAACAAATTTAACCCCTTTTCACCCCCTTAATTACTTCATTTCGAAAAATACATTCTTAGTGGGTGCCTACGGGGCAAAGGGAAGCTTCCCTAAAAATTTCATGGTACTAGGTCCAGCGGGTTGGGCTGTGCGTTGATGAGTGAGTGAGTGAGTGAGTGAGTGTGTCAGGACACTTCATCTTAATATATAAAATGACGTGTCCTGACTGACACACACACTCACTCACTCACTCATCAATGCACAGCCCATACCGCAGGACCTAGAACCATGACATTTTGAGGGAAACCTCCCCTTGCCCCGTAGGCACCAACTAAAAATGGATTTTTCAAAATTTGATAATTAAGGGGGTGAAAAGGGGTGAAATGTGTTTTCAAAGAATCCCTGATATCTCATCAACCGGGGAAGCTATCATATTTTTTTTAACTTCAAAATATTGTCCAAATAAATGCGTATATTTGCGAATTTTTCGATTTTGCGATATTCGAAAATTAAGAGGGTGAAAAGCCGTAAAATGTGTTTTTCATTAATTCGTGATTTCTCCTAAACTATTACAGATAGTGAGGTGACTTTTTCTTTAAAATGATGCTTAAGTAAATATCTAAAAAGTACGTTTAGAATTTTTCGAAATTCGTCCTTGAAAGCTTTTAGAAAAGTATAACGTGTTTTTAATTAATCCCACTTATCTTCTAAACCAATGGAAATATTGAAATGGTTTTTGCTTTAAAATAAATCTTACGTATAGATCCAAAAAGCAATTTCAGGATTTTTCGAAATTCGTCATTGAAAGTAGTTAAAAAAATATAATGTAGTTTCAAATAATCATCTGTACCGCTTATACTCGCTGAGATATCTAGATGATTTCTTGATAAGAATGAAGTTTATGTAAATATCTCCCAAGCCGAATTCAGGATTTTATGAAATTCGAAAATTAAGGATGCGAAAAGCAGTAAAATGTTACAGTCTCCCGAAAAAAGAGAATGAACATGGAGCCATAACTCAACAGTTGTTTATTTTTGCCAACCTACTCAAGAATAAAACCTCTTTGGAATGTAGCCTGTACATACGAAAGAATTATCACGGCCTGCCTTTAAGCATTCAGTCAGGTGTGTGTGTGGGAGGGGTGGGGTTACGGTTCGTATCCCGTGCAAGACTTTGTGATGGGAATTACTATGACATCATACGAGCATATTGCTCGCGCTCTTTACACAGAGCTAAGACAATTTATAGTTCACTGTACGCTAGCTGTTAAATGCCTTCATCACATATTTTATCCAGAGTTACTGTTTATATTACATAATTTCACGCAGGCAAAGCCGCAGCCAGGCAGTTATTTTATAGAGAAATAAAGATTAATTAAAAACAAAGATGTTCTGCAATTAAAGTACGCTCAGCGAAGTGAACTGTATAAAGCGGTTTGCATTTGTTGTTTTAAAGATACACAGAAAATATACTAACACAATCAATTAATACGTAATTAAAAGTTAGTTAAGCTTTTGTATAGTACACGCGGGTGCAGCCGCAAAGGGACAGCTAGTTTTATATAATAAGATACATTTAATAATGTAGTGTCTGTAATTTGTATCATGTTCCATCTTGATGTAGTTAACACCATTCGTGTTGATGTGTTTTGTCGAACAAAATAACGAGCCCCATGTTCACAGAACATAATGGTCGAAAGATGATTCAAGTGTGTGATGTAAGTAAATATTAATAAATACAAATAAAAACTGAAGGTACAAATTATTCATGCATATAGATACAATTATGACGTAGCTATTAATGCACTGAAGTACAGAAACTGAAGACCTTATAGAGTATTGTTGTCAAAGATACCGAGCATATATATAATTCCGGTACCTATTACTTAACTTATTTAAAACCCACCGGTAATTAAAATAATTAAATTCAGAATAATATTTTACAATCAAATGAACAAGTTAGGCATTCTTACAGGTTTTCTTAAAAGACTGCTTGCAGCGTTACAACTCTGTTCATAAACATTTAAGCGAACAGTTGACTGGCTTGGTAAGTTTTCTGAGGGTCGTAGTTCATAGCGAAGAAGTGCTTCTACCAAAAACACGCTACACGTATTATTCTTAAGGTTGTTTTCTAAAGTATAATGAGCCTATCATCAGATTGGAACCAAAGTAATTTCAGGCAGGAGACGAAATGCTAACGTAGTGAATTTACAATTTTCTTATAAATAAAAAATAGTTTCCCACTTATTATGTAAAATCAATCAAGGCTTTCCGAAATTTGTGTAAACTCACTGGTTTGGTGCGCCACCCCCCTTCCACTTCCAAAACTATTTTTAATTACCGTGAGCTCAACCTAAGACAACTTAACCTTAACGAAGCTAAACTACTCTTGACTAGGTACCCTACAACGTTCTTGAACTGACTTAGCACTGATAGTTTACGTACATATTGTACAACTTAAACTTCATTGAGATTTTTTCTAACATCATGTTAAAGATATCGGCAGCTATTTTTCTGTACAGTATTATGACACCAATTTCAAAACTCGAAGTTTAATTTATTGTATTTTTAACAATTACCAAATATTTTTTCGCATGGTTACGGATATTTTTGTTTGAAGCTTTCTTAGTGTAAAATATATGTATTGCTAGCTAATTACATACATTGGATATAATTTAAAACTTACTTATTGAAAATGATTTTTGCGTTACTTAGATACATAACCTCAAATATAGTTTAGTATCCAAGGAGTTAAACCATTTTAGTTGATAAGAGAGGATCTAAAGGTATTATGGAATATCTAGAAGATATTCCTATTTAAATTAAAAATAAAGTATGGGTACATTTGTCGATTGCAACAATTTTTTTTGAAGAAACAAGTATGACTCAGTAAGAACAGTATTTCATTTCACGAAGGAAGACTACATAAAAAGGAGGGCATTTTAACTTGACTTATTTTGTATCAAGTAAAGGTATGAACTGAGGAAAAGTAAGTTGAATAATTTATAACTACCAAATGCAAATCCCTGACGTGTAATGTAGCAGTAATCTTGTAACAATTTGTACACTCAAACGAGGAACTTTACAGCACAAAAGCTCGAGGGAAATTATTGCAGGTAGCAACATATCGCTGTACTAGTTCAATACTCAGCCATCTTTAAAAACCTCATTTTAAGATAATTCACTATAAAGTTTTCAATCACCCGTGATAATTTGGCAACATTAAGTATTGCTCTTTAAATATTTGTAACAACTTTTAAGTAGTTTAGCATGTGATTTTACAAATAATATATTCTTAGTAATGAAATGGAGAAATGCCATCAGCAGTAATAATTTGGTGGACATTAACATTTTGTAAGTTATCTAGGTATTGAACCGAAACATATTTCGAGCTATACATTCTTCTGTGGCAGACAATATTTATTACACAAAATCAAATATTTTTGTTGCCCATTACGACACACTTTTTAAGAAGACAATATTTAATACATACTGTCAAATATTTACTAGCCAAATCGAACGCTGTTTTAACATTATTAAATGACCTGCAGTGTCATCTTATTGAAACAACATCAATACAGTAAAACTGTTTATCAAGTTCTATAAAAATGGTTTGAAATAATTGCTTTTTTTAAATTGCTGATACGCTGTGGTTACAAAAAAAAATACTTGAGAACTGAAAAAAAACATAAATAAAAGGAGATGTTGGCAACAAAGACAATATTTTCCAAAATGTTTATCGGTTCATTGCACTGACTGCAATCCTTTGAAGAAATCGTGATATACACCAGGTATATGAGATGATGCACATAAACTTAACAAGTCTTGCTTTTTGTTGTTGGTAATATTTTGTGGTTCTAAGTACAGCTGTTTCAAGTGCAGTGTGGATCTACGTCCACGCTGGTTGGGACGAACATTCAAAATCTTGTATTCATCACTGAATGACGACTTAAAATGCACTTTATTAGGGTCTGGTTTTGTCACATGCCACTCACTAACTTAATCCCAAATAACCTTGCGACCCGATTCATCCACCTGAAAATTTTATCCAATGTCTTGTGATGCAGTCTTCCAGTGAACAAAATCTTCAATGCTCATTTCTTGCACAATGTAGAGTTAACCCGTTTTTTTTTTTTGCTGTTTTGGCTAGCATTGTAACGTGTGAGGGTACATAAATTGGTCCACTTTTCAGAGCTCTAGATTTTTTCTTATCCAATGAGAGAGTGCATGGTATCCCCTTCATTTTGCGTATGACCAACAAGAAATCTGTTAGGTATTGATTTAATATACTCCATACACGTACACAGCCAAAACAAATTTATTTTTATTTTGGCCGACACAGTTATCGGAGTAGAATACTACTTTTGATTCATGCATGCATTTCTTTAGAAATGAATGTACACAAGTAGCTATTTCATTAGCGCTTCGTTTAGCGTTTCCCTCATGCTATGTAAAACAGTACCCTTTTTTTCAGTGATGTCATAGACTGTAAAATTATAGCACTTAAGTTTACTCTTGTAATAAAACGATGAAATATATCCACAAGGTAATGGAACAACCGATTGCAAGTCATAGAAACAAACAACCACAGAACTATCTTTTTTACTTATTATGTAATGTTCATATTACTTTATAGTCCAGGAAAGATATGAAAAAAAAAAAAGGAAAAATTGCAAGGTAAGGTTTTTTTACATCAAAATTCGCAGAAAAATTCGTAGAATAAAACGTCCAAATTCCACCGAAATCCACCTTCCGGTTTTTACATTTTTTCCAGAATTTGTCCCTGAAAAATACGGAAAATATTAATAAGTCGAAAACTGTGCATATCACGACAAAACTTGTGGAGACTAAAATTAAAGAGCACAAAATTTACCATTTCATTTCCAAAATTCACGAAAATCCACTTATAACTTCTTCTTTTTATGGGATTCGTCCCGGAAAAAATATTAAAAAATGAAATAAATCGAAAACGACGCACTGTACAGCAAAATATTTCAGATCCAAATGCAAGGTGCCTAGCTTTCCTCGTATTATGTTCTAATTTCGTACTAATTCACACAAAATCAGCATTTGTTTTTTCAGAATTTGTTCCGAAAAATCTATAGTACAATAAAACAGAAACTGCACATCGTATTCCAAAAACTATGGAGAACAAAATTAAAAAATAAACACAAAATGCCTCATATTCCATTAAAAATTTACTTCTTTCCGCTTAAGCGAATTGAATTTTTCATTATATGGGGTTTGTCAAAGGGAACAACATTTTTAAAAGGCAATAAACTGAAAACAATGCACTGCAAGTCAAAATGTATCGGACCATAACTAAAGAGCAGAAAGTTTTACGCAACTGAAATAAATTTTACCAAAATACACTAAAATATTATTATGTATGGTCAGGTATTCGTCTTGGATTTCATTGTTTTTTTAAGTCCACTGCAGGAAATACCAGAAGGTCTTACTTAATATACGACTGATTTCATCCGCATTGCCTAGCACTGTTTGGATTTATGACTTACTTAGAATTGATTGGTTTGTGGACATACGCCATTGCTCAACAAACCAATAAATTCCAATTGTAAACTCCTATTGCAGCAAACGTTTAAAAATCTCAACTTATGTCTTCCTGTTATGACACTTTCATGGGTGAAATAGGAAAACTTAAAAAAAGTAATGTGGAAGTGTGTCTGTAGGGTTTTTCCTGAATATTTGTTTCCAGTTTAATGACATGTTCCTGACTTATTTCGTCAGAAATATGTCTTCTTATTTTTTTTTGCGCAGAAACGAAGCAGGGTGCCATCATTGACAAAATTAACTCTCAGTATTGTGCCACGCAGCTAGTAGATAAATCCGAGGAATGTGACCGAGCACACCTTACAGTGTAGAGACAGAAAAAATTCGCGGGTTCAGAGTTGTAGACTAGCCTCCATGATTAAATGAAGAGCGAACATTCAAAACCAAACATATCCAAAATCCAGAAAATTAGTAAAATGGTCGTTATAAATAAATAAGCTGTGTTACATACTGTTACAAAATGATTATTTTGTAAGTCGTTATTATATTGGGGAAACATAAGTTATTATTAGTTGGGTATGTTTCACTCAGATGGTAGCTACACTGTGGGTTTATTTAGATGTTATTTACGGTTAAATGACTTTAAGACAGTTGTGGTTAAACGGGCATTTACTATACTACAATGGCAGGTACTCTTGAATACAAAATAAGTTACAATGTGTTCTATTTATTTAGGAGGGGAGCGCAATATTACTGATTATTAAATTATTATATTAAGTTGAGAGTTGCTGCCACATAACTAGATCTGACGATCTTACCGAAGCTGGATTGATGAGGAGACGGCATCGACGAACGAGCACGCACCCGCCGGGGCTGCACTGCTGTTGATCTGA
This sequence comes from Medauroidea extradentata, assembly GCA_003012365.1. Classification (NCBI taxonomy): domain Eukaryota; kingdom Metazoa; phylum Arthropoda; class Insecta; order Phasmatodea; family Phasmatidae; genus Medauroidea; species Medauroidea extradentata. The sequence goes on from PNEQ01074634.1 coordinate 10,839, forward strand.
TGAGTGCTGGTGGACGACCGCTCGACGACAGACAACAGACAGATCCCGTTTACTTGGTAACAACGCCATATATTGGCGTACTTGTCCTCGATATTGTGCAACTACGAGGGGGGTGATGTGAGTTGCTGTCTTCCGTGGTTTCCCAACGCTGACCTGATTGTCGCTCGGACGTCTTGCTGTCCGGCTTGCCAGGCAACATCATAACATTACACCCCAATTTTCGAAGAAGATCCGTCCCTGGATCTTTTAGGCCGGTCCGAGATTGATGTTAAAGTTGGACTCAAATCTGGAATTTTTTTCTGGCAGTGGGAATATGGAGAAGGTGGTTAAACTCTTATTACTTAGACGGACTAACTAGAGAAAGACGGATAACTAAGGTGAAGGAACTGCCTACTTGACGTTGACAGTCTGTATACAAACATCAGCTGTACTCTGCTGAACTAAGGTTGGCCGGTGTGTCCTTGAACTTGTGCGAGGCGTGCATAATTCTTCCACACGACCGCGGCAGACACATCGAGTGTGGTATCGCGAATCACGTCAGCTGTACCAAATGTTTTGTATTATTTGTGGCAACTATATTCGGAAGCTACTTATATTACATGTAAGTTATAAAAAGGCAAAGTATTACATTTATCATTATTAATTGGAAAATAATAATAATAATTGAAAACAATATCGCTCCCCTCTTACAAATGGAGTATTATGTTTACAATAAGTTTGCTGAAAGAGAATATAATGTATTAACAACAGAAATTACAAGATTGCAAACTGTTACATAATAATTACTACTACCTAATAACATTTGATTTTCTGTGTACAGTTTCAGTCTTATTTGTTTTTTATAAACTAATAATACTAGTGATAATTACCGTACTATACGGATATGTATTTCGTGTTTGTGGACAGCAATATAAATTTTGTAGGCTCCTTAATACTTTTATGAAATTTAACATTTTTTTCTTACAAGTGAGCTGTAATGAGAACAGCTTAACCTAGTGGTTATTTATTATCTTACTATATAGATATACGTTTTTTTTGTAGACAGCAAGACAATAAACACTTTTTAAAATTTATTTTCAATTTTACTTTGAATTAATAGCTATAGTTTTCTTCTTTTTATCACTTTAAGAAACATGCTGTATTTATTATAAAATAAAATCCGAATATATGTCTGTAGATTGAGGCGTGAATGTGTGGTGTAAAATTGTGACTGTGTGTTTGAATCTGTATAGGTCGACCTTGTGTATTAGTATATATGTGTTAGTAGTGAAAATGTGCGTCGGATTTACCTTGACGATGGAGAGAATTGAAATGTACTGTAAGGAACTTGTATGAGGACTGGTTGGCGTCTGTAGTTGATGATGGTAGTGTTGGTATTGGTGTTGTTGATATTGACGTTGCCTCCGGAGGACTTCGGCTCGATTCTCGGTGTGGTTGCTGTCTGCACTTGCTGTCCTTGGATTCTGTAACTTAAACATATTGTCTTAGAGAAAGTTATAAATAATCATATTTATTATGTTTCACGGATAACTATTTCCTTTACTTTGGATGTTATTTAAATTTATAACGACAACGTTATTACTGTTCTGTGGGTTAACTCTCACTCCATATTTAAGTATACCATTTATACAAAATTTTTAAATAAATACCGAAACTTGTCTGTCTCAATTGAAATATTACTGAGTGGAAATGTAAAATTATTATTATTATTACTATACATTGCCGTCTTTATTTTAACTTGTTAAATATTCTACAAAGAAATTATTTAATAAATTAATTACTATTAAAATTCATTAATATTACCTACTGTGTGTGCGCATGCCGGAATATCTATTATTTAATTATTAAATTATTTTAACTGTACCTATGACTTACTGTGATAAGTATATCAATATTACCTACTGTGTGTGCGCATGCCGGGATATTATTATTTAATTATTAAATTGTAACTGAACATATGTATCACTGTAATAAGTATACTGGTTGTAGCATAACTATTATACAAATATGAAGGCCTAAGCAGTCAGGAGAAAACACTGATAAAAGAGAAACTACATAAGGGAAATACTCGAGGAATAGTAATATATTGTAATTAACAAATAAACGACAGATAGTGGACTCGGACACACAAAAAAACTGCACTCATGACTCATTTCAGAAGAGCGACCAGAGTACTCAGGTACCTGGACGTAGACAATGTGTCGCTTGCCTACCCCTACATTGACAAGGGCTCCCAACGCATCCATGGACGTACCCTATGGCGTGATAAGCCACAGCACCAATATGGCACAAAGGTGGTCTCTCTAGGGCAGGGTACCACTCCTCCCAGAGACCAAAATCGCACGTCACTACGCGCAATTAGCCGACGATAGAAAAGAGAAAGGAAGAAAAATTCCCTATGAAATGAGTGACGAACACTGAAAGCCTACATCCCGTTATGCCAAACAAACTGAAGAAAGTTAGAGATTAACATAACGAATCTCGTTCCAAGTGTAGGAGTTATCATTTATGATATCGGGAAGGGGATACTTATCACTGTACGTGCTGCTTATAATTATATTAATTTACTGTAAGATTGTGGATATCAATACTGCTTGTACTATTTAAAATACTACATTAAACTACTGTGCGCGCGACTGTGTATTATTATAAAATTGAATTATTATATTTACTACCGTGTAATAAGTATGCTGTGATATATAAAGTGTAAGATATTTAACTGGTTACTTTACATTCCATATCTGAAATGCTCAGTAAAAAGTAGTAAGAGAAAGTTATATAAAGAAAAGTACATATTCAAGAGAATTTACCGGACGAACACAAGCGAAAAATCGGCTCTCTAGGTCACCATAGGGGATCGGAGATTAGTCGTACTCAGGTACAACTGCCCAAAGGTCAACTGTGTCGCAATCATGGACCCACAGCTGAAAGTCCAAACTGCTCCTACTGCCAGCTCGGCCAGTAGAGCAAAAGGGGCGGTCCCTCTACCCGCAAGGACCAAATTCACGCCGGACGCGCAAATCGAAGAAAATGAAGAAAAGAGAAGAAGGAATATTCTAATGGTGAGAACTCTCTCTACTGTAATGGTTCCTACATCACAGTTCTATCACCCGTCATATTCCCCCATCGCTGCTGCTGTAACAGAGGTTTTACGTCTGCTACCTCAAGATTGGCTAAGTCCTGGACCACAGTTCTGAATGAACTCTCATTCTTACTAATTGTGTTGCCTCATATCTCTTGGAAAAGTGAAATAATAATGAAATGATGTAAGGTGGTAATAGTAACTAAACATCTTCTGTCATATGGGACGGTAACGTAAAGTTAAGTTTGTCAACCTGGCCTCGCTTCACCGCTTGACACAAGAAGTTGGTAGCAGTGTAAACTGAGTTGCGAATTCCTTGTAAGTGGCCCGCCGCACCGTGCGTGCGCGCGAACTGGAAGAAGCTACTGTATGAACTCTGCCTTCCGTATGGCAGCGAAATAGTATTATCGTGAACTACTGATAATCAATTTAATGACTGTTAAAATACAATGGCACTACACTAAGAAAATACAGGGCTCGCATAAGCAACCAAACAATGCTGCTGAAACTTTAACTGTGTTTTAAAATTTAAATATGTTTTAAATTTTGTATTAAATGCTGAATGTGGTTATTAAATATGCTAATGAAATTACGTAATTACAGTACACACAGAGGAATAATTATGATTTAAATGCATTAAAATTATATAAAAATAAAGTTTGCAATAAATTTACTAATTTTTTTAATTGCTATAATAAGTGTAATATTAAATCGCAGAATTTTTTTACTGTTTGAACTATTGAAATTATGTTTTAATGTCAACTAAAATAGAATATTTGATTATGATAATAATGTTAATTGACTTGAACAGAAATTTTAATATTATAAATAAGGGATTATACTGGCTGGGTCGGTGAGGAAAATAATTCAATAACTCAAAATTAGTTAACTATTTGGGGGACGGAGGCTGATTTACAATTTCTTGCTACGGGATAAATTAAAAAACCTACCATTGGAGTTTTGACTTTATATTTATACTAGAATTGACAGGTGGGTGGGAGGGGAAATTAATCAAATTAATAATTTCACTAAATTTTAAGTTGATTAATTAGGGGGGTGGTGGCTTGGCTGTGAGAGGTGAGGAGCGAAAGGCGCCTGCACCATTGTTACAAAATGATTATTTTGTAAGTCGTTGTTATATTGGGGGATCATAAGTTGTTATTAGTTGGGGGGTTTCACTCAGATGGTAGCTACACTGTGGGTTTATTTAGATGTTATTTAGGGTTAAATGACTTTAAGACAGTTGTGGTTAAACGGGCATTTACTATATTACAATGGCAAGTACTCTTGTTTACAAAATATGTTACAACATGTTCTATTTATTTAGGAGGGGAACGGAATATTACTGATTATTAAAGTATTATATTAAGTTGAGAGTTGCTGCCACATAACTAGATCTGACGACCTTACCGAAGCTAGACTGATGAGGAGACGGCATCGACGGACGAGCAAGCACCCGCCGGGACTCGATCCCGAGTCCTCGGCGGAGAACTGCACTGCTGTTGATCTGATGAATGCTGGTGGACGACAGCTCGACGACAGCCTCGTTAACTTGGTAACCACGCCATATATCGGCTTGCTTGTCCTCGATATTGTGCAACTACGAGGGGGGGAGGTGAGTTGCTGTCTTCCGTGGTTTTCCAACACTGATCTGATTGCCGCTCGGACGTCTTGCTGTCCATCTTGCCAGGCAATATTCCAACAATACGAGTATGAACTCAAGACTCCATAAAAATACATGTCTTATTGAAATGGGTACGTTTATTCTAAGTAAGTGCTATAAAATATAATGTTTATTCACTTTTTTTTACAGCTATATAAGGTGGACATGTCTGGTTTTGAAAGTTTACTCCTCATTTGTGAAATCGTGCAGACAGCAGCTGTATATTAGCTGCTCGCTGACAGTCCTATGGGCCTGTATTTAGTTACAGTTTTTTTATTGGCTCGGTTACTTCCAGGTAGTGTCGAGTAAGTCATCGGCCAATTGTGAACGTGATACAGTCCCATAGTTGCGCCTAAAAGATAACGCGAAATTTTCAGGTCTCCAAGTATTAGTGGTTTATTGCGCCGGCGTGCTGCACTCTTGCCTAGTGTTCCATTAGACATTTCGTTCATAACGGAGTGTATCGATTTTTATTTATGCTGTAAGTATGTTGTGCTGTTTAATTTTCGTTAAAGATATTAGAGACAGTAAATTTATAATGTTGATAACGTGGTAATAATCTGTATACGTAAAACCATTGGAACGTGCCACAAAAATTGTTAAGGATTGTGTTAACATTTTGATGGGTGGATTGTAAAAAAAAAAGCTGAATTGAACAGTGACGCATTTTGTAATTACCATATTAAATCCAAAAAAACTGTGAAGTAACATGAAAGGGTTTATAAAGGACAAATTCTGCATCTTGCGGTAGAAGTGTCCATTTTAATATAGCTGATGGACAGTATGTGCATTCAGATTGCCGGAAAAAGTTCACAGATGAGAAGCGCATAGCTCAGTCGAAGAGAAAATTACGTGCAGAATCCGATGAACAGCCTGTCTTGATTTCTCATAAAATATGCCTTCCTCAGTTACAAAATTCTGTTTTTACGAGAACTGTTTTTATTATGTACAGAAAGCACAATTTGATGATCCTGTATCAGAAACACATGCGGTGAAAACCGACACTGAAAAGTTTGACAAAGCTATGAATAGTGTATGCAAGGAAATAAAATATGATAAATGGGCAAGGGATATACTTGGATGTTTATTGTGTGTTAACCATCTTTATTCAGCTGATGCTAAGTGCGATTGTAACTTCCGTACTTTCCGAGAAGTGCCTTCAATTTTTCTAGGTGTTTATAGCACCTATGCTACACAACAACTGACTGAAAAGAAAGGCCGCCCACGAGATGAAGAAAGGAATCTGGTTTTCATTAAACCTATGGAAAAAATTTGAAATGGATGAAGAACAGACAAAAACATTTGAAGAAGTACAGAATATGAAGAGAAGACATTTACAAGACGACTTTGAAGCGTATTCAGAAACATTAATGATGACAAGAATTTCTGAGCACTTTCGTGGTACAGTGTTGTTTTCTAAAAAGCGTGGGTCTAAGAATGTTGTTAGTTCCATAAAAATGTAAGTGATATTTTGGTTAAATTCCACAACAGAGGAAGCAATAGAAAGAGTCCTGAAGACGAAAAATTCGATAATTTAGTGGATTTTGGTGAATTTTATTTTTATTGGGTAAAACTTTCTGCTCTTTAGTTATGGTCCGACATATTTTGATGTGCGATGCATTGTTATCAGCTTATTGCCGTTTAAAATTGTTGTTCCTTTTGACAAATCTCGTACAACGAAAAATTCAATTCGCTTAAGTGGGAAGAAGTAAATTTTTAATGGAGTAAGAGACATTTTGTGTGTATATTATTAAATTTTGTTCTCCATAATTTTTGGGATACGATGTGCGGTTTCGGTTTTATTGTACTATGGCTTTTTCGGAACAAATTCTGAAAAAAAAAATTGCTGATTTTATGTGAATTAGTATGGAATTAGATTACATTACATTACCTTTGGAACTGACATATTTTGCTGTACAGAGCGCTGTTTTCGATATATTTCATTTTTTAATATTTTATCCAGGACGAATCCCGTAAAATGGAGAAAAATTTATTAGTGGATTTTCATGAATTTTGGATATGTAATGGTAAATTTTGTACTCTTTAATTTTCGTCTCCACAAGTTTTGTCGTGAGATGCAACATTTTCAACTTATTAATTTTTTCCACATTTTTCCGGGACAAATTCCGGAAAAAGTAAAAACCGGAAGGTGGATTTCGGTGGGTTTTGGATATGTCATTCTACGAATTTTTCTGCGAATTTTGATGTAAAAAAAACGTTTTCTTGCAATTTGTCCATAACTCGACCCCTTTATCTCGTATCTTTCCTGGTCTATTAGATTTGTTGGAGTAGTTCAAGTTTGTTTAAATGCCTGAAATCGTGTTGATCTAATCGAATGATAGTGTTGCGAGTCGCGACTATCTGGCTGAGTGGTATAATACGATACAGTGGCGGCAAAGCTAGGACAACCCTCCTTCCCGCCCTCACCATTGCGCCGTGACTATCTAGCTGAGCGGCGAGAGAAGATACAGTGACGGCAGGGCTAAAAGACTTCCTTGTTCTCTGTACGGATTGTATTACCTTGAGTGATGCCACAATAACCACTTGCATGCCGCGATAATCGGAGAGCAGTGTAAGCTGATATAGCAGCGGCAATAACAAAGATGTTCGGCGTAGGCTACTTTGTGCCGCCCATGTGCGGTAGCGGCCACCTGTATCCCAAGATCGGGTAACAAAAGGAGATATCGTGGTCTAGAGTATTCCTGTTGATGCCCTATCTTGCGGGATGGTGCTTGCCCTTGATGCGACACCTTTCCAGGAGGTTTCAGAACACAGACTTGCCGAGAGAATTCGAGACTTTAGAGTGAGTATATAAAAGAGAGCTGCAGCAGAGGCGAGGGAGGTTTTGGTTGGCACGTGCCTAGTGCGAGTTAAAGTGATAGTGACGAGTGGTAAGAAGTTTTGGGTTGCGACAAGTGTTCGAAGGTGTCCGGCGAGTTGGATCGCGGCAAGTAGTGTGACGAAGGTGTTTCTGGGCCACAAAAGGTTCATCGGTGCTCGTTAATTGGGTCCACCATTGTGAGTGATTAGAAAGACTTTCCACGTACAGAGAACTTATACTGGTTATATTATTTAGATTTTATAACATGTATGTAAATAGTAGTAATTTGTTTTATTTGACATCTATTGCGATTAATCATTATAGACATAGGTTTTTTTGTATAGGAAGTTGTAAATAAACTAGTTTAGCTTTGTTTATTTTCTTTCTTTTATCAAAGACCTCCATCATCAAACGTACCTAGCCCCAAATGTAACAATGTATTTTTTTTTCACGTTAGAAAACAACCATGCGAATATTCATGGAGTGTGTTTTCGGTAGAAACAGTTCCTCGCTATCAATAACGACCTTCAAAAAATTTATCACTCCGATCAGCAGTTCACATAAATGTTTGTAATCAGAGTTGTAACAATACACATCTTTGAGCAAATGAGTAGGAACACCTAACTCAATCACTGGGTTACATAATAATGGTGCTGAGTTTTAAGTTTTTTAGGAACACAGTTCGGTTTCAAATAAGTTATGTTATCGATTCTGGAACGATCTCGGGATTTATGACAACAATACTCCACACGGACATCAATTCTCGTATTTCTGTGCATTAATAGCTAAGACACTATTACATATGGATGAAGGAATTCTTTGTACCTTAGTTCAAGCACGATTCTTTTTAAATATTCGTTAGTGTCGAAATGTTTTTTCAATGTCCCGTATTCGTGTATGTGAGAGCAGTAAAGGAAAAAATTCTCTAAAATACATCTTCAAAATTTATCAAATAATATTTTTGGAATATACCTGCTTTGTCCTTTATCGTGTTGTAATATATCTTTATTGGCATTCTTATCTGCGCGCACAGTCACTCTGTAACCAAACGTCAGTACTTTAAATTTCATCATAACATACTCAACTGTATTAGAACACGTCAAGAAATTTCAGACTGACCTCAAAAAGGCATTTGCAATAAAAATCACTCGGTATGTATTTATTTTGGTTTGCGATGGTTGAATTAATTTAGATGTGTTTCCACCAAACATCATTCTTCAGATATGCTCTTTAATTTCGTTTCGCACCTTTTTATAAACAGCAATAACACTGAATATTTTACTTTTTATAAGAGTTTAAAAACATTTAATTATGCAGCAACATACAGTGAACTTTCACTTTCTCGTATAGGGTTTTAATGCCATTAAGGGTAAATTAATTATTTTATAAAACATTGTATTTTTATAACTTTAAGGAAAGGAATATCCTGAATACAAAATACACAAAGTATCGATAATGTTACTTTATTGTAACTAATGAAATTAGGTGACTAAAAATAAATACAACAATCGTGCACAATTCAAAATTTAGCTAAAGACATCTTAAAGTTTCTAAACATTGTATAGGAAAACGGTACTAAGTAGTGTATATTTCTCCAAACGATTAATCTCAATATATAAAACCTTGTGGTTTAGGGAGCAGGAGTAACTAATAATCTAAACTATTTGACTGATTTTCAAAAAATGTGTGTTAAATAAAATTAAATAAGAACTAAATATCGATACATCAGTAAGCATACTACAAGATACAAAACCAAAATAATGACAGCTTTACTGTGCGGTTCATTACAGAAACTGAAAATTAATTAACACATTTGTTTCAATCATTTCAAAAAGATACTTACCAATTACAACAATTAACTTCAAAATTTTAAACTGAGTAAAGAGTACAAACATTGTTCCACGGGTTGAAAATAACAGTGGAATTTTTTATGACGAATTAACAGAAATAAACATTTTTTGTATCAAATACCAGTAAAACAAATGTAAATTATGGTTATTTTGTTGCTATGAATCTTTTAGTACACTTACTAACTGAAGAGTAAAAACAAATTCATGTTTGTATTTTGTCTAACAATATTACACGTGTAAAATAACCGAAGGTACTGTTGCGAGCCGCGACTATAGTGCGAGCAGTGTAAGCTGATATATAGGCGATACGATTAATGGGACATCGACGTGCACTGTGTGGATCGCGCTAACCTTTGTGGCGCGCCGCGGCAGCCACCTGCATGCCTATCTCGAGTTTTGTAAAGACTCAGATAACAGAAAATATCACAACCTAGAGCTTTCCTGGGTGTACTCTCTTCTCCTGGATGCTTTAACACCGATGCGACGTTTTCACCGGAGTTACGAGACAGATTTCTGGTCTTTTGATTAAGAGTATAAAAGGGAGCTGTGCCAGAGACTGAGAAATTCTGCCGAAAGGCACCTTGCATTTGTCGTAGCGATAGTGACGTGTTGCGAGCAGCTCTGAAGAGTGTTCGCTGATATTGTTTTCTGCGAGGAGCAGTGCGACGAGATGTTCCGTGACTTCAAGAGTACCACCGATGTGTTCCAAGCTATGACATTAGGTTCGCCAGTTGTGAGTGGTCAGAGAGACATTTTATGTACAGAGAACTTTTATTGACGAATGCGATTTTATTATTTTGATCTTGTAGTAATTATTTGTTTTGTTTGCTATATACTTTTAACATACTGGTGACTTTGAAACTTACATTTATATAATAGTGATTGAAGTTTAGTGGAATATAGACATTTTGGTGTAGATATATTAAAAGTATACATTATTAGATATTTATGATAAGTTTCTTAAGAAATTTTAGGTTATAAGTATGCGCATACAAGAAAAATGGCTAGCGAATTGGAAGGACTGCGAACTTTGATAGAGGGACTGAGTAGGAAAATGGATAGCGTCAATGAAAATGTAGACAGGAAATTATACAGCATCTATAGGAAAATAGTGCGAATGAGAACGTAGACAAGAAAACAAATAATTTCGATAGGAAATTAGACAGTGTTAATAAGGATGTAGAGAAGTAAATAGACAGGGTTAGTGAAAATGTAGACAGGCCAATAGTGTGTGTTAATGAGAATGTAGACAAAAAATTGAAGGAATTAGTGAGTTAGTACACACAAAAATTAAGTATGTTGACATGAAAATTCAAAGTGCTTCTAAAATGGTGGACATGCAAATAGACTGTGTTAGAACATCTTAACAAGAATATAGGAAACGTAAAAGACGATGTGCAGAAAGAAGCGAGTGTCATAAGGCCAGAATGGGAGCAATCTCTACAGCGACAGGCAAGTGGTGCAACGAAGCCAGAGTCGAGACACGAGGATGGCGAAGATAAGTACCATGCAAGGTCCAGATCGGTGGTAGGAGTGTCACAGCAGGTGAATATAGTTTGAGTTGTGATGCCTAGGGTTGAAAACTGGGCTACAATCAATCCTGTCCCTTATGATGGTCAAACACCATGGTGCGATATCAACACCAGCATGAGATTGTCTCACCCCTGAATGGCTGGACGGAAGAGCAGCCGTGGTGAGAGGCCCTGCACTCAGTATACTCCAATCTCGGCTGAATGACATTGTCTGGAGTATTCTACATTACCTTCTGCCCTGGAACTGCGCTTCGGGGACGGCTATATTCAAGATGCTCACCATGCCCAACTTCGAAGTCGCAGCCAGTGATCTTCAGAAACTTTGGTGCGACAGTTTGAGACCAGCTCGTGTGTCACTCGAAGGGTGTCTAGAGGAGATGCGAAATGTGATTGCCATTGTCTTCTTCGTTGATTCCATTGCTGACATGGAGGTGCGACAAGAAGTGCACCTGTCAGCATCTCATACCATGCCAGATACTCTAGTCTATGCACTGGAAGTGTAGTCAGCGCGGCAGGTGTCAGCAAATAGGCGAGCGGTGCGAGCTGTGACACTAACAAGTGATGAAGAGGGCAACTTAAAGCTGCAATTAATGTCATTTCTAGCGGTATTGTTGCCATAGAGCCACACCCTCGACCACAAAAGCAATCAAAGTGCTGGGATTGTGAACAACCCGGACACCTAACAGCCAAGCGCCAACGGTATCAGCAAGGGAAAAAGTACTGAGAACCAGGTGAGACCAGCCTATCAGCTTAAAAACTCGGGAAACATGTGAAAACTGGTCTTGAGAGGTGAAAGTCAGTGAGTGCTGTAGGTAATTACTTCAAGTATGGAGCTTGATGCATTGCTGGTATACGGCAGCCTTGTTGATGTACACTATCAGATGGTCGTAGAAACAAGGGTGACCATTACTATCGTCAGACATGACATCATACCGCCTTTCTCCTATAAATCACAATACCAAAATATTGGATAGTGCCTGTTAGCAACTGTAACTGGTGAGACAACACCAGTGAAAGGGAGGAAAAGTGTGAAACTTAAGTTGGGTGATCTCAAGCTAGAACATTATGTCTACATAGCAGATATTGCTGATGTGTGTTTATTGAGGCTGATGTACTGCACAAGCTAGGATGCTGTATTGACACTCGACTGAAGGTCCTGGAGGTAGGTGAAACAGAATTGTTATTGATACCATGACTTGAATTATCATCACCGGTCAGCTGTCCAGTAGTTTGTTGTCAGGCCACTGCGCTACCAGCATCAAGCGAAATTGTGATACCAAAGCACTGTGCATTTGCGAGGTGCTTAGAGTTAACTGAACCGGTGCGAAGAGAGAGTAACCAGCCTGATGGAGTACTTGTAGCAAGGACTCTAGTTTCATTAAGCTTGGATAATCTCCCTGTTAGAATGATAAACTTGAATCACAAGAAAATTCGTCTTGTCAAGCAGGCAACATTTTGGTCGTGTAAGCAGGTTTCCCATATAAACACAACTGAGTCTAAGATCTTAAGGGAGGACCATGTGAAGCATACTCTGCCAGAACCAATTACAGAACTCCTGGAGAGGACAAAGGAAACCCTAGACTGGAGATAAGATAAAGCTGTTGCAGATCTCTTAACCCTTTATAAGGCACTGGTAAAATATTTACCATTAGCTTCATACATTTTTAAAAACACAATGGATAAATATTTCCAACTTCCGTTTGTTGCTGCCATCTATGAAATGTCTAACGAACCTATTTTAAAATTTACAGGAGCATGTCATAAAGTGTTGCATCACTGTACATTGTAACCTATGGTTGTTGACAAAAAGCTTGGTTGAAGATTCATTCTCTTTGAAGGTAATTAATTTTTCTTGTAAGTTATATTATCTTTCCATACTTACGTGTGATTAAGTATTATACTTTTACGAACTTTTTACAGTGGCGGCATTTGCATAAGTAAAGAAAGTTTATTTTTATCACATAAAATATACACATTTGCACATGGGAATATACTTCCCATGGCCTGTGGGATGTCCCACGAAAAACTTAATTATTTGTGAATGACCACCTTGTAACAGTGATTACAATTATTCGTCGACGGTTACACGTATCATTAGTATTTACAGACATCTTATTTATAAAAAATAATTTTGTAATGTTTTAGGTTATGGCGAGAAAAACCCTTTCACATGAGGAAGCACTAGCACTTTTCAATGCATTACCAGACGATGAGGACGATTCCGAAGCTGATGGTGATGATACAGACGAGGAGGAAGAAGATATTCCACCAGATCTTCAGTCATTTGCCAAAACCATTGGGGATCCAATCGCATCAGGTTCATCAGAGAGTGCCACACCACCCGGTACTTTGGCACGTCAGATAAGAAGGTCAGTAAAAGAAGTTGAACAAGTTCTTCAGTGCAAAGAAAAGGAAATTATAAAACGTATGATTCCGCGCAAAAATACACGCAGTGCTACTAAAGTAATGGATGAAGTGTTAGATAGGAACCTTGAGACAGTGAACAATACATTATCTGACCACTGTGATTCAGAGTCAAGTGGTAGTGAAACCGATGGTGATGATGGAAATAGTGAAGTGGTTTGGCCTGAAAGGCTCACTGAGAATTTTGTGTCATTGCCAGACTTTAGTGAACCTCTGAAACCTAGGCCTAACTTCTCTCCAGATGAGTGTAGTAGTCCAGGAGAATTTTTCTGCATATTTTTTTGATGAAGAACTGTTTGACCATTTAGTTTCGCAGACTAATTTATATGCGCAACAGAATAGTTTGGCTAATTGGGTCCCAACAAGAGTTGCAGAAATGAAGGCCTTGTTTGGTATACTATTGTTCATGGCTATTCATATTCTCCCATCAGTAGATCATTACTGGTCATCAGATCCTTTGCTCAAAGTTGAGCCTATCTGTGAAGTAATGACTTGTAAGCGCTTCAAAAAATTACTGCAAGTTCTTCATTGCAACGACAATTCAGAAGCAAAAAAACCTGGTGAGGAAGGTTATAATAAGCTTCATAAAATCAGGTCTCTGATTGACAAGCTGAATGCCAAATTTCTTTCCGAATACTGTCAATCTTCTTGCCATTCAATTGATTAACGAGTGCATGATTTTATTCAAAGGACGGTCTAGCATGGAACAATATATGCCACTAAAGCCCATCAAACGTGGCTATAAGGTTTGGTCACGGTCTGATCCCTTGACAGGCTACATGAGTGAATTTGAT
>PNEQ01074634.1:25104-37451 GCA_003012365.1 Medauroidea extradentata
ACATTGTCACATCAGCACATGACCCAAATGATGTAGTTGAGGTGACACGTACTCAAAGAGATGGCAGTAGACAATTAGTCAGATGTCCCAAAGCTGTACGGGATTACACAAACTACATGCGGGGTGTTGATCGGTTTGATCAACTACGTGCTTCCTATACAGTCTCAAGACGTTCTAGAAAGTGGTGGCACAGAATCTTATATTTCTTCATTGATTCTGCAATAGTGAATTCATTTATTTTGTATTCTCTTACCAACTCTACCAACAGTTCAAGAAAACACTTGGACTATCATTTGAACGTTGCCAAGTACTTAGTAGGAGCATTCTCTTCAAGGAAGAGAAAAGGCCGTAATTCTGCAAACTACCTATGCAAAAGGTTTGAAAAGAATGGAAAACCCCTGAGTGTACCAGAAGAAACCAGGTTCTTCCAACTTGGAATGCATTTACCCGAGGAATTACCAACATTCAGAAGATGTAGGTTATGTTCAACTGCCAAACATTACAAACGAACAAGAATTTGTTGTTCCAAGTGCCTTGTACCCCTTTGCGCTATTCCGTGTTTCAAAACATTTCATCTAAAGTGAAGGTTTTTGACTTTTCTTGGATAATTTGTTATTGCAACTACCTTGTGCAATTCAGTGACTCAAGACATTTCACCTATGTGAATTTTTTTAAAATTTTTCTAGGAAATATTCAGTGAAATTTTACTTCACATGTGCAGGCGGTGGGAAATATCTTACCACTTGAAGAAAACTGTGATTACCACTGAAACACCGTTTCACCGATTTCACCTGCTGTCACATTATGGAAAAATTTTTCGACAAACCAATTTGACTGAACTGTTTAATACCGCATGTGTTGGGTTCTGTTTTGCAAGAATCGCGTGGATATGTAAAGTATGGAAGGACATGTTAGCTGAAGTAATTGGAAAAATACCTTTATGTTGAAAAGGAAGAATATTTCCCGTGCCTCATGGCGAAGAATCGTTGTAAGACCATCCCGCACCACATCTGCTTAGCTGCACTCCCAAGGCTCGACTACGAAACGCTCCGCTGATGACGTGGACTCACTCTCCTTTGAATGTGATTGGCCGGGTGAAGCACGAATAGCTGGCCAGGTTTTGGAAAGGCACGCTCTCCAGCGGCCTTTCTCTGAAGCTACAGCTGTATATGTCAGGGTTGCGTGAATATTCCGAGTGCTGTGTATTCAAGATCCGGCCAAGTTAAGACGCTCGCCACTTAACCTTTCGGCGCTAGTGGTCTTCTCACACCATGGACTTGTTGATGCCAACAATAAGGGGAGGGAAGCAAACTAGTTATAAATGCGGGGTTTTTGTGAGAGTGAACCAGAGATGGCGAGGCTTTTATAAGTAAGTATTGGTATATGGCTACCTTAGAATTTAAGACTAATTACTTCTCTGATGTTGGAATTTATGCCCGTTTGGGGCGCTGATTATCATGTAGTAATGTTAGTTTGTTTAGTCATGTATCAGGTAAACTAATTTCCGGTTAGTTGGCAGGCTTTTGTGAGTTAGGGTTTTCTTTCTCTGAGATGCCATGATCGTGGGCATATGTGTGTTGCTCAGAATAAAGTGTTGTAAATATTCAGCGCCATATTGGCCTTAATAAAATTAATGAGATACTAAGGGCGGTATTCATAGTCATGTCTCGAGACGACTTGACCAGGACGATCTAATTTCTTAAGACATCACTTTTCAACTCCAAGTTTCAGAGTCCACGAATAATACGATCTTCGTCAAGATCACGCGCTTCAAGACGAGCTTGTTTGGCACTACTTCCGGCTTGACGAAGCACGAACTTAAGATGGCCGGGAGTACACGAACGATTCCGAACACTTACGAACACCACGCGATAATTATGGTGTTTTCGAAAAGTTACCTGAAGTTTGTCTTGTTAATGTATGAAGATACTTTATTACCAATTATTAGCCAAGGTACAATCAAATATAAGCAAATAATTAGTTTGGTTTACATTTTGAACACTTAAAAACTCCACTTGGAACACGTTTCGAACAGAATCAAGCTGAAACTTAGCAATTTAACTACACCTTGGCTAACCTTGTGACTATTCATAAACGAGTAATGAGGTGGACTTATATTTTAAGACGAACTTTCTATCATTTATAAATATTATTGTGCCAGAGAATTTTGTAGCAAGTAAATTGCATATATTTGTTATAAATAACAAGAGGTTGACTCGTTGAACGTTATATAATATGTTTGCCTACATAAATCCCCCCCCCCCCAAAATTAAATCAATTCCTGTATTAATGGAGAATAAAGCAATATAATTTTTAAAATGTTTGCTTATATACAATCCGAGCTGCTACAATAAAATCAACTTTTAAGTCGATATTGAATGAAGTATTACATATATTAATAACTACAAATTCTTAATCGTATGTGTTCCTATATAGGCCGACCCTCCGTGGCTCAGTTGGTTGAGCGGCCGGCTTTGGTGCGGGGGGCTCTGGGTTCGATTCCCAGGTCTGGCTGGGTGTAAATTTGTGTTTGTCCGTTTGAGTCTCAAAAATTGTCACTATGCAAATTGTCTCACGAGAAGTACTTGGGTCACTCACGTTACGTCACATTAAAGGGGGGAATGTTTGGTGCAGTGATGTTGCGGAAGCTTCCGCATCGCCACTGCACCAAACATTTTAACTAAAAGAAAAAATAATAAATAAATAAAAAAAAAATATGGTGTTGTTGGATAAATGGTAGATCGGTAAGCTACGTTGTCGTGTATATTTTAGGGAATGATGGTTCAAATCCGAGCACGTACTTTTTTTTACTTTGTATATTATAAACTTACATATCCTTTAAATGTACAAAATCTCTTAAAATCGTATTCGCATATTTGTAGTATTGATTAAAGATTTAAATACACACATAAAGTACATGTCAGTTGTAAAGCTTTAGTAAACAATTTATGGTACTTAACTAAGGAAATATTATTGACAATAGCAAAATAAGAATAATTAAAATTTATTTAGTGATTAATAAAACTAATACATAACATAACATTTTTTGGAAGTAGGCGGGATCGAACCCTAATCACCAAAAATAAGCTCGACACCGCTGTTGTGTCGAGAATGACACAACACATAAGCATGCTTGTAAGTTTGTAACTATTACAATATATTAGAAAACAAGAAGTCTTAAGGTACCTTAAAATTAAAAATAAATTATATATTTTGTAATAGACCTATGTAATTTCACCGTAAAGTTTTATTTAAACCTCGAACTGCAGACGAGAATTGCTACAAGTATAGGTATTACGAGACAATTTATTTCTATTTTGGCAGAAATAAATGAATACTCTGTATACTATAAAGGTTGCGCCAACTGAAAAACTCAATCGGCGTCATATATATCACGTTTTATATGCTTTACAATAGGAATACAGTTCTTATAGTGTACGAGGTTATCGTTATTCACTAACATCCACCATTTTACAATGCATTGAGACGCTGTCTTAAGCTACCTCGGCAGTTGACTTGACGAAGACGATCTTATTCCTCTGCTTAAGCAGGTGCTCGACGACTATGAAATATAGTTCGGTGATCTCAAGCACACACTATGCAACATGAAAACACAGTCTTAAGAAGGGGGAATATAAGATCGTCTTGATGGAGACAGTGTTGTTGGCAGTTAATTGCTTGAGATCAGTTTTAAGAAGTGTCTATGGAAGAAAAATCGAACTTAAGACAGCATATAAGAACATCTAGATGGAGCTAGTGCTTAAGATATAACTACGAACACCGCCCTTATTCAAGGATATAGGAGCATATTGCTCATTGTTGTTACGAGACGCCATATTGAGCGTCATTATATGTTTTATAGAAAGCAAGTTATAATTGTAATGTAAATATTATGAAGATTATAATCTCCGAGGTGTTTGGGAAAACGTGTTTACCAGAATTATATTATGTCTTGACTAAAGACAGTTAATTGTATTTAATCTTGTAGTGCAATCTTATAATAATTTAAATGTGTCATATTGGCTTTATGAAACTATAAATGTTCTATTCTCTGTGAATAATATAAAATTTATCTCAAGATTGCCATGTTGGCTTTATAAAGTATTAATGCATTTTCTCTCAGAATGATTTAAAATTGTCGCCATATTGGCTTTAGTGGATTATGTATTCTCAAGGTCTGGAGTACCACTTGAACTTCACTCCGACCAGGGCCGCAAATTTGAAGTCAATTTATTCCAGGATGTGACAAAATTTCTGGGAATGAAGAAGACACGGAGTACATCTTTGCATCCTCAGTCAGACGGGATGGTTGAGTGAATGAATTGTACCTTGAAACAATATCTGTCAATTTTTGTAACAGTTAACCAACAGGACTAAGTTTCGAAAGTGCCTATGTCACTCCTCGTCTAACGGTCTGCCGTCCATGAAGCTACAAGAGTAACACTTTCAAAGATGCTGTTAGAGAGAGAGAGAGAGAGAGAGAGAGAGAGAGAGAGAGAGAGAGAGAGAGAGAGAGACTAACAAAAACCGAGCAGCTTGCTTCACCAACAGTAGGCTAAATGCCAATAAACTGTATTATAAGTTAAGCACAATCTATGAATTTGCTCGGCCATATTTAAGGGTCAACAGCGACCGATGAAAACTAGGTATGATCGGAAAGGGCCGGAAGAGACATTTCAAGAGGGGAAGCTGGTACAGTTGTATAACCCACAGCGACGAAAATGATACTGTCCGAAACTACAGAAATATTTGGAAGAGCGTTACCAGAAAGTCAAGAAGGTAAATGGTGTGGTTTTCCGGATTATTAGCCAGGGTTCTCGGACATGAAAACCCATGGTTGTCCATAGTGACAGACTGGCTCTTTATGTTGGACCACAGACTAACGTGGAAGTAGAATTAAAGGAAAATCGACACACACATTGCGGCTCGTTTTACCCTTTGTTGTGGGCCGCGCCAGCTACCTGCTTGTCTATCTCGAGTTCCGTAAAGACTCAGATAACAGTAGATTTCATGGCCTAGAGTTTACCTGTGTTTACTCTCTTCTCCTGGATGGTGCGTTGACTCTGGTGCGACGTGCTTATCGGAGCTGCGAGACTAAGAATTGCCGCGAGATTTCAGGACTTTAAATTGATATTATAAAAGGGAACTGTGCCAAAAGGCATCTTGTGTGAGTCGTGGCGATAGTGACGTGATGCGAGCGGTACTGAAGAGTGTTCGGCGGTTTTGATTGCTGAGAGGAGTAGTACGACGAGGGTGTTCCGGTACTTAAAGAGGACCATCGAGGTGTTCCAAGCTAGGAAATTGGCTCCACCGTTTGTAAGTGGTCAGAGAAATGTTATATGTATAGACAACTTGTATAGAGGACGGAGAATTTGTTATTTTTATCTTATAGTAATTATTTGTTTTGTTTGCTATAAACTTGTAATATACTGGTGACTTTTAAATGGTCATTTATCAAAAAGTGATTGGACGTTAGTGACATTGAGAAAAGTTTTGATGTACATGTTAATAAATTAGGTTAGATTTATTTATTTTCTTTTATTAAATGAAATACCTCCATCCCTCAGCGTACCTTATAAATCTTGTAACAGTCATTTTACTCTCATTGTCGCATCCTATGACCAGTGCTTCTCAAAAAGTGGTGCACATAATAAAGACTTTCCTGAAAATCTATACTTGCACAAATGGAAATGGTACCGTAGAAAATGTACTGTCTTCATAATAACTAACAGAGCAACAAATACATTAACTGTGTGAAACACTTTCCAAAAACCGATTATTGTTTTCGTTAGAATATGCATCATCTCATATACTGTTAGTGTTAACATTCGTAAATATGATTACATACTTATAACTTTAAAATCTGTGGCAAACTTTGGTTAAGTATATTTAGATATTATACACAAATTTTACATAAGACCACATTACATTTCTACCACATGTTTATTTCACTGATATACTCGCAGTCATAAAGTAACCTCTTACACATCTTAGTAGTCTAGTAAGTTATCAGGACGTTGGACAAAAATTGTTTTATTCATAATTGATTTGTATAGTCACTTAGAAATTATATTGTGTTTTTTACAGCTTTTATGACAGAAACGTTTTGTAACAATGTCTAAAGTCTATAATGGTCAATGACAACTGAATTAGCAATATTGCTTTATTTAAAACACCTAGACAATAAACGAGATATGAAAATTAATGCACTTGATGACCTGGAATGTATTAAAAAAAGATCAAAGAATTATGCGAAAAAAAAAGTGAAGGAAACTTAATACTTGTGTTGTTATTCCTAGTGAGAAACCAATAAGAAAACATTTAAAAAACCTATTTTTTAGGACATTTAATAAATACATGCTAATTTTTTTGTAGAATATGTTTATAAATTGACCTATATATATATATATATATATATATATATATATATATATATATATATATATATATATATATATATCAAATTTATACATATATAAATTAAAATAAACTTAACTGTTTCCTGAAAAACAAATAATGCGTTGTGATCAAATCACCTAAAATATGCTCCTGAAAACCCGCAAACACTGCTTCCTGTGAAGTCAATATAATCGCCAGTTAAAACACGTATTACATCACTATTTTAACGAAACTGTACCAATAGAGTTACATAAGTTGCTAAGTAACCTAAGAGTGAGAAGAAGTTACGACGATCCAAAGAGAAAAATCCCCAAGCGCTGAATATTACTGGACTTTGAAACACCTGCTGGGAGAACATCTGCAGTTCCTTCATAGCAGCTGGACTTAGGGTTCTCTTGACAGACAACTTGTGCAATAGTGAAATAGTCTCCTGTCTCTTGTCAGCTGCATGTTGTGGCAGGAAAGTTGTCATTATTATAAGTGTGAGTGAATAGAAACCCCAAACACTCATAAGTAAGGGATGAACGATACCTTTTATCTGCATTGTTTTATTTATCAAGTCGATTGTTAGCCTTGCATATTGAGTGATAAAGTTTATGTTCGCTATCAAAGCAACCAAGATCTGAAAACCGAAGGCAGAGTTCACCATGCTTGTTGTTTCCCGCAGATAGAAGAATGTTCCTCTCAAGTTTTCCAGAGTGGAAGCAGTTACATCGTAGTGTGATGACTGGCTTCTACCCAATGTAGTCCTAGTTGGTTGTAGGCTGAACTGCAACACGGATGGATGTAGGAGTTAATGTGCTGTTGTCACTGAGGTTGATCAAAGGTCTGAATAATGATCTAACATGGGTAAGTTCCCACGTGAATATACACAGCTTAAGGTCTTCTATTTCTCGGTTTATGTAATCAGTAATCTTACCAAGAAGTAAAACTATGTCGAGATACAACCAAATCCCCATTCCAATGACCAAATCGTAAAAATACGTCACCATATACCAGCAAATGCTGCTACTTTCACTCACGTAAACGTTCAAGGAATACGAAACACTCAGAAACATGACAGTTACAAGCAACTGACTGCACAGAAATGTTCTCACACGTCCAAAGTTTACCCAATGCGGAGTGAGAAGTACTTCATCCATGTGACGTATTCTTCTGATGATAACACACAGCTGAGGACTGGAACACGAGACCGGGGTATACACACACCAAAGTGTGCTCATTACAACGGCGAGTCTAGTAATAATTATACCCAAAATGCGATCACCCTCTACTTTTGAGTTCGTGTATGATTGTTTACATGTAAATCCTACAGTAAATATGCAGTAAGTAATAGTTTGAATAAGCCCACCAATATACGATCTGTATAAATGAACGTCATCGTCTTGCATTCGCTTGATTGGTGCCATGCCTAGTATCTTCAGAAATACGAACAACGGCCTTACTGCTGTGCACAAGCTGGTCGGAGTGACGAACATCTTCACCATATAAGAACTTACTGATCTGCAGTCGTAACTTTTAGCTGTCAAATGTAGTAACTTATTAAATTTTACTCTAAACTGCGACTCGTGTACCTCGCAGTGCGGCAGCAGACTAACATCTACTTACTTGTTTCACAGACGTGAGCAGCATGGTTATACAAGCATACGAAAACTGATCTTATCAGAAAGCGTAAACCATACTAGTAAGGTCATGCGTTTCTGAGTGCTTAAGCAAGTTGATATCGATTTGAATGTAAATAGCAATCATCGTAATGAGTTCCCCGCACGTAACATCGACTTTCGTTCCGTCTTCTTTATCAAAGTAATCTTATCAGTGACATCATTCATGTACTGTGTATTTCACATAATATTAACATTCATTTCTTGCTTTTATTAATTATGTTTATTACAAAATGAACGCATAGTTCGAATAGTTTGTAGAACAACTATTTTAAACAAAATAATTAAATTGTTCTGTACAATATTTGTTTGAATATGGTATGACATAAAATATTTCTGTTGCATTAAGTTGTTAAACGCTAATTAGTAACTGTAATTTGCTGAGAATTATGCACCGAACAAAGTCTGCTTTGAGTTTGTAATTATATTAAATAGCTCTCACACAAAGTCATATCTTAGGAGTTTTTGTTAGCAAAGTCTTTGTACTCGCATAAAGGCGAATTTGAGTTACATTTTTTTTTACAATTGAAAATTATTTATTACTACATTTAAGGGTTTATCTACCTTTAAATATAATATGTCCCGACAAGTTAAAATTCTAAGTTTTTATAACGTATAGGATGAAATAACATACAGAAATGGCAGTAATATTCATGCTGTACTTATTTTAAATGTCAGTCCGAGAATTTAATGAGTACAAAGTTTCATAGTTAAAAAAAATTATGTCGTTCCATTCGTATATACTAACAATATTTGCAACAAGAAAACCTCAGTTAAGAAAAACCTGATCTATTTCAGAAACCAAACTGTGAAAAATTGTTAAGAAATACTTAGTTGAGTTATAAATATATACATTTTACTTAAAATATATATGTTTGATTTGGTAAATGTTTTTTTGAGTAACAGTATATGTAACTTCACAATATTTCTACATTCATAAGAAAGCAAAAAAAAAAAAAAAAAAAAAGTCCTAAAGCAAGTTATAACTAAACGTTTTTGAGCACAAATCGCAATTTATATTACACATACACTTTACTTGTGGTATATGTATTTCAGTGTTATTTGAATTGTTCTTTTTAAATAAAATATGTAATTATCAGTTTAGGGAAAAAATTGTATATTCCTCAGTTTTGCATACATGGCCGTTGACCACAACATTTTTACAGCAATTAACTTAGTTGTACAATAAATATTCTCTATTTCAAAAATTAATAAAATTTAGTGAAAGTAATATTTAATTGTGTATATAATCCAAATATTACAGTTACAAATTCACAATAATATCCTACGTAATCTGTGCAAATAACACTGATGGACAATGTTTAAGTAACACGAACAAATCCAGCTGATTTAAGATGTGTTTTGGTAGCTGATTTCATTAAGTTGAGTAATAAAGGCCAGCACGCCAAATTTTTATGTTACAGAGCATCTTCAGTTTATGAAGAGGTAATCATCCTTGGAATATTTAACGGCACAAATTGGCAGTATTTAAATATAATTGGTCAAAATTTAAATGGAATATGGCTAGCAGTCTCAAATGTTTTGCTAGGTTGGTGCTGATGACATATTTGATGAGTAAAAATTGCCAGAAAGTAACATCACAACTTTATGTTATGAAGTACAGTAACGTGTGGTTCTTTGCACAATTTTGGTGCAGCTTTGCAGCACAAACTTTTATTTTCAAAGAAGCATTGCAAGTAAGTTGACGGAAACATAACAGTTTTCAGTTTTAATGCTAAAAGAATAAATCAGTGCTATAAATATATAATACTAATTATAATGAAATAATACAGTGCACCGTAGAGGTGCAAAGTAATCCCCCTTTAAGGGCACGGTCTACCGCAATTTTCATTATCAATTTTTATTTTTATTTGTACAAGATATTTTTTCTTATTTTAGACACAAAATATGACTAAATTTGGCTTTTATGAAATTTTTTTAATCTCTCACAGTTTTCGCGCAATGGCTTGTAAAAGTCATATTTTACACGTTTCCGTTTTAAGGACCACACGAAAACTAACTGATAAACCAAACTAAAAAAAAAATCACAGTGGATAAAGATTTTTCAGGCAACGATGTCATGCTCATAAAAATAAAGAATAAAAATTATTTGTATTAAAAAAATTATTGAATTTTTAAGATTTTTATTTTCAGTTCCAGCATTTTTTTTAAATACAAAAATATTTTTAATCTTTATTTTTATGAGCATGACATTGTAGACAGCGACGTCTTTATCTACTGTGATTTTTTTTTTTGAGTTTGGTATAGCAGTTGGTTTTAGATTAGTCCTTAAAATCGGAAACGTTAAAAATATGAATTTAACAAGCCATTACGCGAAAACTATGAGAGATAAAAAAATTTCATAAGAGCCAATTTAGTTACATTTTGCGTCTAAAATCAGAAAAAAAAATATCTGGTACAAATAATAAATGGTTATGAAAATTGCGTTACACCGCGCTCTTAAGGAATCTTCAGATTATAAACAGGAATGTTTAACTGCAGTTGTTGGCGGAAGTGTTTACACAGAAGATATCTGTGGACAGTATAGTACTGTATTGTAAAATTCGAAGTCGTAGTTTAACGAGAACCATAAAGCTAGCATACTACTTGTATTTTGGTTGTCATGTTGGTGACCAAGACAGGGCTCCACATGTGTGTTGTATTTAATGTTTTGTTATTTTGTGGGAAGGGGTGATATGTAATAAACAATCAATGCCATTTGCAGTACCTATGGTGTGGCGTGAACCTACCAATCACTGTAATGACATCTACTTTTGCTTGACCAAAACTGCTGGCTATTAAAAAAAGGACAAGTACACAATAGAATATCCTGACGTGCCTTCAGCTATAAGGTCGGTTCCCCATGGAGCAGGCCTTCCTGTACCAATACCACTACTTAACTGGACAGAAGTAAATTTCTCTTCATCTGTGGAAGGTACTGATCGCGATCAGGGACATGGAAGTGATGCAGATCCCACCTAAATTCCACAAAACCCATGCAAACCTCATCTCATAAAACAAAGCGAATTAAATGATCTTGTACGTATCTGGGCCTATCAAAGCAAGAGTCAGAGCTTTTTCGTTCAAGACATCAAGAGTGGAATCTACTTGCCTAGGGTGCAAAAGTAACAGTCTTCAGAAAGAGGAATTTGTCTTTGTCTTCTTTTTTTACCATGAGGGATTCTTTGTGTTTCTGCACAGATATTTTGGGGGTATAGAATAAAATTGAAATACAATATAACCCCACAGATTGGCGTCTGTTTGTAGCCTCTTTAAAATTTAGTCTGAAAGCTGGCCCAAGAAAGATATATTTGTTCTTGGCAAGGGTAACATTAAATACAAGCCATTAGTTGATTCTTCTAAGGTACTTCTTCCACCATTAAACATAAAGCTTAGTATGACGAAAAATTTTGTAAAGACGATTGACAAAACAGGTGCGGGATTTTTGTATTTAAAGGAAACATTTCCTAATCTAAATGATGCTAAATTAAAGGAAGGCATTTTTGTTGTACCACAGATCAGAATGCTACTTAATGACACTGCATTCGAGGATCGAATGAACTAGTTAGAGAGGGCTGCATGGAAATCTTTTGTATCTGTGATCAAGGGATTCCTGGGGAATAATAAAGAGAAAAACTACACGGAACATCACTGAACTAGTTAATGATCTTATTTAAACCTACGAAACCCTTAGATGTAGGATGTCTTTGAATATCCACTTCTTGCACTCATGTCTAGGCTTCTTCCCCCAGAACCTAGGTGCTGCTAGTGATGAGCAGGGAGAAAGATTCCATCAGGATCTACGTATCATGGAGGAGAGGTATCAAGGCAGATGGTATTCCGCTATGATGGGCGACTACTGCTGGTTTTTGCAACACTGCCACTTGAAAGAAATGATCTGTTTTTCTGTCTTGTATATGTGAATTTCATTGTTGTAGTTAAAATGAAACGTTAAAAAATGTCCAGTCAGAATGATTTGAGTAATGCCTTTTTTTACCTTCTTTTTTAAGAGAATGTTAAAAAACGAACACCTAAGAATTGCAATTTTATTGTGTACTAGTGTTATATTAATATTTAGAGATATTTTATGGTACCAAAGATATTATTGTTACAAGTTTGAGAGCACAAACTTTATATGTGGGCAATTCCCATGAGTTCTTTGGGATAGAGGTCTTATAATTACAAATGAAAGAGTTAAATTAAGTACTGGATTTAATAGCTCACAAAGCTACGAAATACACAAAACAGTAATCAACTAGAACTCTCACAACACAATTAGTTATGCAT
>PNEQ01074634.1:37551-69215 GCA_003012365.1 Medauroidea extradentata
AGTATTTCTAATAATGACAATGTACAACCTTATCAGTCCGAAGTGGTGATGGCTCACCATGTGCTGCGCAGCACCCCGAGTGCACCGCTGTCTTCACTCTTGAGGTCTTCTGTTCGACTCCCGTCGCGCACCTCCTCTTCGCCTGTCAGCCCGCCGCAACAGTCCTCTTGTATCGCCAAACACTGCTCCGAAGGTAGCCGCCTGCCGCCTCACAGTAGACTTTGACGTCACCAAGATGTCTTCACCAGTCTCTCTCCACAGGCGTAGCACCTTCCTCTAGCACTACCAATAGCGAACTCTTCTCAAATGTGCCGATTCTGTGGTTTTATACAGGCCCAGACAGTCGGGTGTTCCCCGCATTACAGGGGTCTAAAAATAGATATTTCATCATGTTTTGGATGTGCTTGTAGTCACGTCGGCCGCCCTCGAAGGGTTAAGACGCAGTTGGGACAGGTATCTATGACGTAGTTTCGGCGGGCTTCCCACTATGAGCCACCCGGGCTTTGAGTCATCGGCCAGCCCTCAAGGTGTTACGAAACAGCCGCCGACCACTGGCCTCCAGGTACATGGCACGCAACATTATGTTAGGATCTATAACAAAATGACTGTATGTCCTGTAAATATTTTATGGTTGTACTACGATTCATTACATAAAAAATAATGGAATTCCTTTTTCCCCATTGATGTTGTTAATAATTTTGTTTTATACAACATATAAACAGTGATATATAAATGTGAATATTAAGTTACGATCCATATAAAAAAAACTGTGCGTCCTGTAGACATTTAATTGTTATAACACAATTCAGTACACTGATAATAGTTGAAAATACCTATACCATTTATGTTACTGAAAGAAATTATCTGTCGACCAGTGTAACATGTTTACTTAAAAAACTATATACTTTATTTAGTGTAATGTATGCTTTTACTTCAGATATGATTACAGTCATATATTTATTCTTAATATTCACTCTCTTTTTTAAGTAAAATAAATTTTAAATAAAATATAACAAAAATATAACTACACTGTCTTCAATAATATTGATCTTCTTAACTCAACTTCTGTTCGCATTCATAAAACTGAATTCCAAATGTTATATCAAATAGAGGTAATTCGGCAGTGGTATATAATTATATTCTATGACTTAGATTTTACGTTCGAAATATCAATTCCTTTTATGGCACCTTTTTTTTTTTTTGGGCGAGTATGAAATGCCCAGATTCGAAAATTGAAAGAACCATATCACTTACAATTACTGTGAAATTTAGAAACTACTTCCGAGCCCTAATTCTGTAATTTAATGGGGCAGGTATTTATCATTATACTGCATGTATATTATTTATATGTATATATGTATATATGTATGTATATATATATATATATATATATATATATATATATATATATATATATATATTTATATATATGTGTGTGTGTGTGTGTGTGTAAATCAAACGAAATTTGAATTTTGAAGGTTATGTTTATTTAGAGTTCAGGTAATTTGCTAAATATCAACACCTAAAAAAAAAAGCTTTCTTTTTCTGTAATACAGAAACATCTTGATCGACCGGTCCCAAATCCAACATTTTAGGGGGCCACCTACCTCACGCTTCAAATGCGTTGCAGTGTGTTCGGAAACCGGTTTTTTCTACGTAACAATTCAACGTGTGACCATTGTGCGAACGTACGAAATGGAAACACATTTCAGACAAGGTCGGCACCTCATTGTTCAGACATCACGCTAATTAAAAACACAGTTTCTAAGCCCTCCAACATGGCTAAATACGGCCTTTTCAGACTGCCGTACTTAAAAATATTCTAAACGAATGTATGTGAAATTCAGGTTGCTACCTGCAATGAACTTTCATACAATCGTTCCACCAATTAAAATATATTATGGTCACCACCTGGTGTCACATAACAAAAACGGTTCGGCGGGAACATTGCACGATTTTTCAGAGCTTGGCTCGTTGAGGTGACACGGCGTTTGATGCGTGCTTTAAGGTCGCCCTTACATCTCCGTCATTTCTGAGTGTCTAACACGCAGGTAGGCGGGGCCCTTAAGAAATTAGGTTGCTGTTGTGAATCACACTGAGAGAAATATTGATGGAACTACTTAAGTTAGGTCTTCGCAACATTTTCTCATTTATTACATACACACAATGTATTTGTATCTTATCTCCTGTCTCTGTAGAAGGCAATAGCGAACCACGGCAGTATCGCCCTAGCTTAATAACACCAGGTGTTCCCCTCAAAGGATGTTAACTTCAAAATAAATGGAGGTTGGGTTGAAAAAAATACATACCGAGCACGTGGTATATAACATGCCTGAAGTAACCAAGAAGTAGAGTGTTTTCCTGTCAGAGAGGTAGCGTCATTGGAGAATTCCTTCAATGCCATTCGCACGCAATTGGTTCGAGAAAACTAAATCTACGAGCCTAATTCTTCCCTAGGCAGCACTTGTACATAGTCGTTGCTAATAACTGCTTCTTTTGGTAGAGAATTATGCATCTCTGCTGGTGTGAGACAAACACCTGTTTTTACACATACTTGCTGACTAGATTCTTTTCTCATTTGTTGAACAAAAGCTCTGCGAACGCCTGAAGTCAGCAAATTGTTGATACTGTTGTTTAAACGAGCAAATTCTTCGGGAAGCAAGAAACTGCAAAAAAATTATAATAATATCACGTGGTATACTGGAAATGGTAGTTATGTAGAAAAATGTTTGGAAATTATTGGGTATTACTTCAAAGGGTTGGCAGAGTACGAGACAAAATTCTCAATACAAGGAATATGCATTCGGGAACTCACTGTTACAAAGATGTAGGTGCCGTACAATATGTGTGCACTTTGATATAATTCTGCGCGCTTCCTGGGCCAAGCTCGACAGTGTCGAAGAAGAGTCGGCTTGTAAAGGAGACTGCTGAAACTCTTGCTCACTTTATCATCTCAGCAAATTTGTATATTTCTGTCACATTTTAAAATAAACATAGCATTCTGAGACACAATAAAAGTATGGAGATGGTATTATCACGTACATGTTATCGTCTGAAGCAACAATGAAAAATATATTTAAATAATTATTCAAGTCGAGGTGTTGTCCACAAGTGCTCACTTTAGTACGAATAAAACGAATGGGCTACAATATAGGCCGACAACATACGACAGTCCCCTTTACGTAAGTGTATTGGCATATAGCTGATATAATCGCAATGCACGAACAAAAATAAGTGACGTATACGTGTTCAGTCTTTAAAGTTATTCTTTGCATTTTATTTTAATGTCTATGGAACCAAAAATATTAAAGGAACGAAAGTAATAAACAAGCACAAAGAAACTTTTAACTCTCTGCATTTATTTGGGAAAGATAAAATTTAATGAAACATTTAGTAATTTAATATAACAACCAACGAACATATGGTCCTCCGGCAACGTGTGTCTTATGGTAAAGAAGTATAAGTTGATACATGCATATAACTCACATCGTCTACTTACGAGGGATCTACTAAACAAGCTAAGTGTAGTTTTTATGTTCCTTTTGTTTCTATTGACATGGATTTTAAACATTAATTATTGTTGTTAAAAAAATCAAGCTAATAAACGGAAAATTGAAACGAATGCAAATTTTCGTAGGTAAGCATATTCCGGGTTCTAGTGTATGTGAAATGAGGTTTAGATTGGAAGCTTTACCTCAGTTAATGCATGAATATGATGAAGTACAAACAAAACTAGAAATGATTGAAGATTACTCTTCAGATCAAAACGAAAATGACAGAGAAACATTTGAGAACACATATTATTAAATATTAGGGTAGACTACATTGATTGTCGAACAATACACAGAAACTAATTCAAATCTGAACAAGGTCTGTCAACAACCAACAAGTTCATGTAATAATACACATTTAAAATTGCCTGCAGTTAAGTTGCCTATATTCACCGGTATTGTTACAGAATTCAGACATTTTAAAAATACATTCACAAGTCTAGTTATTCTTAACGATACTCTAGAAGAAGTTCAGAAACATCATTATCTATTATCTTCTGTCTCAGGCGAACCCCATAGACTAATTGAAGCCTTGACAATAACAACTGAAAACTTCAATATTGCATGGAGCATTTTGTGCAAGGCATACGATAACCCGAAACTCATTGTCTCTGCTCACGTCAGGCAACCAATATCCTTACCAGCAGTTACAAGACACTCAGAATCTGATTTAATGTGTTTATTAATTCACTTTATAAGCAATCTCAAGGCATTAAAAGTATTAGATTAAAATTTGCCACTGCATTAAGTTATCATATCGCAATTAGTTTCAGACCAGCTTAGTGAACTAATTCGCAAGGAATGGGAGATAAGCTCACCAATCAATCAAAATTTACCATTAAAGGATTTATGTGAATTCCTCGAAATTAGGTGTCAGGCGTTAGAACTCAGCAAAACCAATACCGTAATTTTATCAGAAAGTACAGTTCACAAGAAACAAAACTCAATTGCGAGACAAGTAAAAAATGTAACTCAAACATATGTTACAACTGACAACAGCTGCATGAAATGCAATGAAATGCATGTGTTACATAGGTGTCCTGACTTTTTAGGCGAAAACTTCCAACAACGTACTGAATTAGTATTTGCACACAAACTTTGTATTAACTGCTCGAAGTTACGACATATAGCAAAAGAGTGCAATTCAAGCTCTTGTCATAAATGTGGCAGAAAACATAATACATTATTGCATACAGATACTAAGAGTTATCAAACTGCATGTGACGAAAATGTTGTACACGGCAACAAAGGTAGAGAGAATTCAAGTAAATTTCCATAGTACTGTTAATTAAATGTCACACACTCACATTCTACTGCCGACTGCTATAATGGTAATTTATGACAATAATGGAAGAGAATTCATTTGTCGTGCATTATTGGATTCCTGCTCACAAGCACATTTCATTAGTGAATCATTGGTTCAGAGACTAGCTCTGAAGAAATTTCCTAACAACATGCCATTGCAAGGAATAAACAATGCCAGGACAGAGTCAACGTATTGCACCACAGTTCATATAATGTCTAGGACAAAATATTATTCCACAGATATTGAATGTTATATTTTTACCACACATTTCTGGAAATATCCCAAGTAATCACATTAGTCACGATTGGAACTTTCTAAATTATATAAATGTAGCTGACGAGACATTCAATCAACCAGGGAAAATTGATCTTCTTATTGGAGCAGAGACCATCTTTCTAATTCTAATACCTGAAGAAAGACAAAGATCAGGTTATTCATGTCTCCAAAACACTAAACTCGGGTGGATAATAGCAGGACCACATATATCGTCAAGTGTAAATGCAAATCGATAAACTTTCTTTGTCAGAGAGTAAACTAATCTGGAACACAACTTAAAAAATTCTGGGAACTAGAAGAACTTAACAATACACCAAGGAAGGTCAAAGGAGGAAAGAGAATGCTAAGAACATTTCATTCACAACACTTCAAGTGATGATACAGGAAGATATATTGTACATTTACCATTCAAACAGAATCCAATGCCACTTGGTAACTCATATCAAATGGCGTTGACGAGATTGATGACTTGAACAACGCTTAACGAAACATCCCAGTTTACATTCAGATTACGTAAAATTTTTGAGTAAGTATGAAGCATTAGGTCACATGAAAATTGTAGAGAAAACTAAGGATAACTTGAAATCATGTAACTATTTGCCACATCATCCTGTAATAAAGGAATCAAGTACCACAACCAGAACTAGTTTAGTGTTTGATGCACCAGCAAACATTTCTAATGGAATATCACTCAATGAAATTTTGAAAGTGGGACCGACTATACAACAAGATCTGTGTTCAATCATTCTGCGATTCAGATCACATGACATTTGTTTCATTGCAGACATTGAAAAGATGTACCGTCAAATTAAGTTTAGTCCAGATGACCGTCAATTTCAAAGAATATTGTGGAGAAATTCCATGGAGGAAACAATCAGGGAGTATGAGTTAGAAACGGTGACTTATGGTACTACATGCGCACCCTTTTTAGCAACAAGGACTTTGCATCAAATAGCTAAAGACGAATCACAATGCAACCCTGTTGGTTCAGAGATCATACTTCGAGATTTTTACTTTGATGATTGTATTTCAGGAGCACACACAATTCACGAAGCTTTGGTGATGCAAGAACAACTGGTAAATTTGCTAAGTAAGGGAGGATTTACACTTCGAAAATGGTGCTCAAACAATCCACAATTACTTGAAGCTATACCTTATGAGTTTCGAGATACTCAACTGCCTTTGCATTTAGACAATAACGAAGTAAAAGCGTTAGGATTAATTTGACATCCAGCTACAGATAAAATTAAAACTATTATTTATCAGTATTTTAAAAATGCTTCGAAAATGATTGTGTTTTCGAAAAGAACAGTATTGGCAGTCATAGGATCACTGATTGATCCTTTAGGCTTAATTAGTCGCATTATCATATCATGCAAGTTTTTATTACAAGAGTGGTGGCAAACACAGGTCGACTGGATTGAAGCTCTTCCCACAGAAATCTCAGACAAGTGAAAAAATTTGTATGAACAAATTCCGCATACACAGGAAATACACATCGACAGACATGTTTAAGGAAAGGGCAATTTGAAAGACCTCCAATTACATGGATTTGCAGATGCTTCTGAGAAAGGTTACGGTGCATGCATCTACATAAGATCTACAGAAGAAACAGGCAATGTCGTCGTAAAAATTCTATGTGCCAAATCAAAAGTATCTTCAATAAAAAAAGATTTCCCTTCCCCGATTTAAATTATGTGGAGCTCTGCTATTATCCAGACTTTTCAAGAAGGTCTGCCTTGTATTGTTATTTCTCCCTTAGGAGATTGTGGACAGATTCAACTTTAATGTTAGCATGGATAACTATTATTCCTACTCGATGGAAAACATTTGTAGCAAATTGTGTTGCTGAAATACAAGACAACACTTCAGTGGAAGATTGGCGACATGTACCATCAAGAGACAATCCCGCTGACATGATATCAAGGGAAATTAATCCACGCGATCTTGTGACAAATGAACTGTGGTGGCATGGAACATTGTGGCTACAAGAAGACTCATATGCTTGGCCAGAAACAAGACAGGGTAGTAACCTAGATTTGCTTCCTGAAAAAAGAATACCATCTACAGTTTTGTTGACTACATCTGCGCAAGATGACATGATCTCAATATTTTCAATTCTTAATCTATTGACACTTAACCTATTGCAAACGCATCTCTACAAATACCAAGAGGTCTCCAGATGAGAGAGAACTTAGATTATTATCTGCACAAGAACTTAAAAATGCACATTTCATATGCATTAAAATTGCTCAAAAAACAGAATACTGTACAGAAATAGAACATTTGAAAACCAATAAAATCATTTATTCCAAAAGTAAGCTGAAGTAATCGAATCCTTTTGTATGCAATTATGAAATTCTAAGAGTTGGCGGACGCCTTCATCAGGCAGTCATTCCAACAGATCAAAAACATCAGATGATTCTTCCGTCAAGGCATCATTTGACTAATCTAATAATTGAAAACGAATATTATCGTCTATTGCATGCTGGAAATCAACATCTGCATTCTTCCTTACATCAACATTATGGAATTGTCAATTGCAAGAATATAATTCGGCACATTATTCATTCATGCTTTGTATGCCAAAAATTCAGATAAGAGACAACACTGCAACTCATGGGCCAGCTTCCAAGTGTCAGAGTCAATCCTGCTAACCCATTTAATAATGTCCGAGTTGATTATGCTGGACCGTTCTACATCAAATAAGTTTCCAGAAGAACCAAATACAAAGGTCACACTATTCATTTGTATTGCAACAAAGTGCTATACATTTGGAGGTGTTGTGTGACCTAAGCAGCCAATCTTTTATTTCTGCACTCATAAGGTTTGTTTCTCGACATGGTCAAGTTAATCAAATATTCTCTGATAATTTAAGCAACTTTATTAAGGCTAACAAAGAACTGCAAGAATTTCGAATTCTCTTCGAAACCACAGAATATCAGAATGCTGTAAACGATTTTAATTCTAAGGAAGAAATCAAATGGAACTTTATTCCTCTAAGAGCTCAAAAATTTGGTGGATTACGGGAAGCTGGGATAAGGTCATTTAAATATCATCTGCGGCGTGTTATAGGCTGTACATTTTTAACGTATGAAGAATTACTGACCTTAATACTGCAGATAGAAGAATGTCTGAGCTCTAGGCCTTTGACACCATTAAACAACGGTCCAGATGACTCTTCTGTTCTTACACCTGGTCACTTCTTAGTCGGTAGACCAATAACAGCACTCCAAGAACCCGGTCTGAACGCGTGTAAAATCAACTTGCTTACCAGGTGGCAGCGAATTCAGCAGCGGTTACAGTTATTTTGGAAAAGGTGGTCAGCTGACTACTTATAACAGTTACAACAAAGAACTAACTGGGGAACTCAAACCGCTAACTTTCAACCTGTTACTCTCGCCATTATTAGTGAAGACAATTTACCTCCATTAAGTTGGAAGATCGGTGTCATACAACAGACCCATCACGGTTCCGATGGATTGATTCGGGTGGTGACTATCCGCACTTCAAATGGAACATTTGAATGTCCCATTATCAAAATTTGTCCTCTTCAAAACATCCAGCAAGATAGTGACACATGTTAAAGTTTTCGCAATATGTTTGTGAAAATGTTAAGATATTCATATTTTTTAGAGGGCAGTATGTTCAGTTTTTAAAGTTATTCTTTGCATTTGATTTTAATGTCTATGGAATTAAAAATAATAAAGGAATGAAAGTAACAAACAAGAACAAGTAAACTTATAATACTCTGCATGTATTTAAGATAGTTAAAATTTAATGAAATATTTAGTAATTTAATATAACAACCAACGAACAGTATGTACACATATATCTGTATAAAACTTTCAACTCAGGTATTCCATGTGACGTTCTCCGACTTCCGAGAAAACGTTAACGCTGGCAACCGGGTTATTTCACACTCTGAGTAATAGAAAAACAGTTATTAAGATCGAGATCAAAATTTCATTAAAAAATAAATCGAGGAACTACTACTCTGAATACGACATTGTAAGATGGCTGCAGTAGGAAATTAATTAATTTCTGTTTTGTTTTACGTGGAGGTGTAAAAAAATAAATTTGAAATGGAGACCTGCTCGTTGGAATATCGTAAAATAGGTGCGAGTTTAGGGTAAGAATTAATTTAAACCGACTCATGTTGGCGACATTATTTTAATTAGGCAGGAGACAGAGACGGGTAGTTTCTGGTCTGGAGCCAACATTTTATGGCTGAACCGATGTGATTTGATATTTTGTATTGTCATGAAAGTGTAAGCTGTGCAATAAGAAAAAAAACGGATAAGGACATCGTTCACAAATACATTTAAATTCATCTGCGCCCAGCGAAGTTTATCTGAACATGGTGAAGATAAACTAAAATTTTTATGCAGAAAGCGTTAAAATTCATATACGAACGAGTACTGCAAGACTTATTATAAAAAGATGACGAAATAAATATTCTTTTCAAGGCAGAGTATTTGATGACAGATAATACAAAGACAAGATGGTTGTTGCTAGTTTGAAAATGACAGCATTCCACAACGAGATAATGGTGAAAACTACTACCCGCAAAACAACAATCTCTGGGTGATCGCCGCCAATTTCTCACTCGAACAAATTAAAGCTGCTGAAATTAAGCGAAGTTGAAGGGAAAGGAGAGCATCTAACTTGCTAAAGCTGGATTTAAGGGTACTAAAGACCAAGAGAGCAAAATAAGGCAGAAACGAGTTTAAAAAAAACATGTGCCAACAGAAAATGATGTGTTTTGTGGAGATAAGTTTAAGAAACGTGATGATTGCATATTTTATTGTAAAAATTCATGAAAATGAAGAGTGTTATAATGCCCAAAAGTGGTTGATTGGCAGGAAGTTGGATGCTGTGATCAAGGGCAGAGCTCGTTATGTGTGTTCAAAAACTGGACGTATGTACAAATAATGTAAATCAATTGCGAGATGAATAATTTGTGGTAAATGACATGATGCATTGATGTGTGCTGACTTAGCTGTTAATAAGGACATCTTTGATGAAACTGTACAAAATGAAAAGCAAGATGATGATAGTTCATTTGTAGTTTCGAAACAGTGTTGTTCTCAAGACGTGTTATTGCTGACTTTATTTGCAAGACTTGAGTTTAATTAACAGTGGATCTCAGCTCTCATATATTTTGGAAAATACTGCAAGTGTGATGGGTTGTAAGCTTGTGAGCTCAGTGTTGTTTGGTGGTACCAGAACTGAAAAACAAGAGCATCAGTGGTATGCTGTGAAACTCACTGACCTAACAAGGTGGTGTGTCATGCAACTTGAGAAAGTTAATTCAGCATAACGTTTGTGGCTCGATTCCTAAGGTGAAATCTGGGCACACTGATAAAGAACTCTGGGAGAAAGGACTATGGACGAGTGATTTTGGTGAAGGGCAACCTCGTACTGAAGGGCTGATAGGTGCAGACAATACTGGATGTTGTTCACAGGCAAAACCATCCAACTGAAAGATGGGCTTACTGCAATGAAAACCCTAAAAGGACAGATGGAAAAGAGAAGACTACATATTCAGAAATGTAATGTTAGTTGTGTTAACGCTTTGACTGCTCTACTCATCAATTTTCATAACCTACCTGATTTAACGAGCTTTGATGTTAAAGGAATCATAAATCCATGTAAAACTAAAAAAAAAAAAAAAAAAAAAAAAAAAAAAAAAAAAAAAAAAAAAAAAAAAAAAAAAAAAAAAAAAAAAAAAAAAAAAAAAAAAAAAAAAAAAAAAAAAAAAAAAAAAAAAAAAAAAAAAAAAAAAAAAAAAACAGGAGGAACTGGATGTTACTGTGTTGTACATAGTGGTTTAGTTTACCTGATTAGAGAGCCATTGACTTATATATAGAAAATAGCTGGTGGGTTTTAAGAGCACGATATTACACACATATATATTTATTAACTGTTTTTACGTTGAGAAGGATGCAGAATTCTTGCCTTTCTCAGACACTGGGAAACACAGGAAATACAGCATTTTGACGTAAATCCTACGGTTACGGGTCTAAATGTGGAATTTTTTGCAGCTATTATGCACACCTTCACTTTGATTCTCACTTACAAAAATAACCATTACCGTAGCTATTAAAGTATCATGCAGAGTTAATATCTCGACTGAACCGATCCCAATATTACTGCAAATTGCCCTTTGCAACGAGGACCCGAACCTTTGGGTTTCACTGTTGACATCTGGCAATAAGTGAAGTAAGCCAAAAGTTCGAGAGGGGGATGGTTCCTTTAACTTCAAAGTCGAGCAGCCGAGCCACACTGCTGCACCACATAGTACACTAAAAAACATTTTTAAAAAACTTTTGTTACAACTGGCTCGTCTACAGATTTTAGTTTTTTATCTCTTTGAGCAACCGGGATTGTGCGGCAATAAAAATGTAATGTTTTTAAATATTAAAATTTTCTATAAAAGCACACTATGTTAGATTAAATTTTTAACAACTTTAAAGAAAACATATCGTGTTTACTAATTTAAAAATAAATTCCTGTTGTATGTGTATATTTGTATTTTAGTTCTTGCTAAGTAAATGACAAAGTGATAGAGTGGTACCCAAGGCAGACCGCACACGCCACCTCCCCTCCTTTTCGGAACGGCACTGCACCACGGTTTGCATCCAAAGGGAATTAATCGCTGAGTCAGCAATGGTACTTGGATTGTTATTAATAAAACACAGTGACTTGATTTACTTTTGAATGAGAGCCATAGATGTTACTAATGATCAATTTCTAAAATAATAATTTTGTCTATTACACAAAGGGTGTTTGATCATGTTGGCTTTGTCTGTCCAGTTGCTCTACCACACAAACTTATGCTGCAGATAAGTTGCTGGGCCACAGAAGTGTCAGAAGATCTGACGTTTCTTAAATGTGTGAAAAATTTACCGAGGTTAGATGAACTCACAAGATCTATTTAACGACCAGGCACCATCAATAACAGAAGCTTACATACATTCTACGATGCAAGTCAATCTTCTTATGCAGCTGTGGTTTTCCTCAGAAGTGAACCGGATGGGTCAAACTTAATTTTTGTTTAGTTGGTGCAAGTGAGTTTAAGAATTGCTCCACTGAAAAGATTTGCCATTCCCCGTCTAGAATAGTTGGCGTTTTGAATCGCAGCCCGCCTTGTTCGGTCTGTACAAGAAAGTTCGAGTTTTTGGGGAAGTAGCACTTTATTTGTGGACCGATTCATTTGCTGTGTTCTGTTGGATCACAAGGAGTAGGTCATGGGGGAATGTTTGTCAACAACAGAGCGTAGAAAATTCTGTATGTTAGAAAACAGGACTGGCTTAATAATCCAAGATGTTTCAGTTAAGTTGATCTATCATTTTGATGATGCTTAGTTGAAACTTTGATTTCAGCTAAATTGTAGGAAGGACTGAGTTGGTTGAAACATGCAAAACAGGTGTGGCCAAAATCTGAGTGTCCTCCTGAGGTAGGGCTTTAGAGTGATGAAAGAGATGCTGACGATGCAACAAGCCTCATAACTTCTACTAAAACAATGTGGTACTCGACATTTTTTCTTCTTACAATAGAATAGTGAGCTTAGAAAAGGCCTGCATAAGGTCAGAGGTGCGTATGAAAGGATAACTGCTGTAGAAGAAACACTAGTAGCTGAAAGGCCACTTGTAACAAAAAGTTTAAAGTCTAAAAAGTAAAAAATAAATTAGTTAATATTATACGTTTTTAAAACTACTACAAAGTATAAGTATTAACTAAATTTTCGTATGAAGAAACCTGTAAAATTTAAAACAAAGAACGTATGACGTATACGACAGATAACGAGTGTAGGATGTAGCTGTCTTTGAAAACACTCGCACAACAGTTAATATAATTTGCAGTTCAATAAAATTGTTAGTATTTTTATGAACTATTCATACCTCGTGTATCTATCGCACGCTTAACACGATTTTCGGTTTTATTATTAGAAGCATGGTCATACTATAAATAATGTTATATTTTTAGTCCGTTTTAAAACGTGGCAACCTATATTAAATTATTTATTTTAGTAATTATTTTTTAAATATAATACGTAACGTTTTATTTCAGTCACTCATCTCCTATGCATCTCCATTTTCTGTGACACCAATTGCCCTTTGCAACCATTGTGATTTTTTTTTCTTTTCAATGCAGTGTAAAACTTAGCCAACATAGTACAAATCTCTTTAATAAAAAATATGTAAGACGAATATTATATTAACGAGATAAACTAACCCCCGTTACCTGAATATAACACAAACTATCTCAAAATACACTATACATTTAGGAATAAAAATTTTTTTTCAGAATTACTATAACATAGTATCGTACACATGAATGCAAATCACCATTAAAAAATAAAATACAAACGGCGTTTTAGTTAATGTCTGAATGTTAAAAACGTTTACTGTAATTAAATTATGTTTTTTAATTTATTACTAACCACGTGAGATAGGTCTCCGCATTTTCAGACATTTGGCATGGGCAGCTGTGAACCGGACCATTGTGCGGCGTCTCAGCTCCAAGTCCGTGCCAGAACGAAGAAAACTCTACTGCTGAAAATGTTTATATTTATGTATGACCTGAGAGCTGGTACGATAAAAACAACGAGAAAGCTTACCTTGTCGCATCTGTTGTTTCTTATTTATAGAACTAGCTGGCCGGCTGCGGCGTTGCCCGCGTGAAATTATGTAATACAAACAGTAACTCTGGATAAAATATGTGATGAAGGCATTTAACAGCTAGCGTACTCAATAACAGCGAACTATTTTCTTAGCTGAGTATAAAGAGCGCGCGCAATATGCTCGTATGATGTCATAGTAATTCCAATCGCAAAGTCTCGCACTGGATACGAACCCGTAACTGCACCCCTCCCACACCACAAACTTTATACAATACCTGAGTGAATGCTTAAAGACAGGCCGTAATAATTATTTCGTATGCAGTGGCTACAGTCCAAAGCGGTTTTATTTATGAGTAGGTTGGCAAAAAGAAACGACTGTTGAATTACTTATCCGTGATCTTTCTCTTTTTTCGGGAGATTGTAACATTTTACTGCTTTTAACCTATTTAATTTTCGAATTTCATAAAAACCTGAATTCGTTTTGTTGATATTTACGTAAGCTTCATTCTTATCAAAAAATCATCTCGATATCTCAACGGGTGTAAGTGGTACAGATGATAATTTTAAATCACATATTTTTTTTTTTAACAACTTTCAAGGACGAATTTCGAAAAATTCCTGAATTACTTTTTTTTATACTTACGTAAGATTTATTTTAAAGCCAAAACCATTTCAATATGTCCTCTGGTTTAGGAGATAAGTGCGTTTAATTAAAAAAACACGTTTTATTTTTTTAAGAGCTTTCAAAGTACGAATTTCGAAAAATTGTAGAAGTACTTTTTAGATATTTACTTAAGCATCATTTTTAAAAAAAATATCACCACACAATCTGATATGGTTTAGGAGAAGTCACGGATTAATGAAAAACACAATTTACGGCTATTCACCCCCTTGATTTTCGAATCTCGCAAAATCAAAAAATTTGCGAATATGCATTTCTTTGGGCAATATTATGAAGTTAAAAAATGTATGATAGCATTCCCGGTTAATGAGATATCAAGGGTTCTTTTAAATCATAATTTCACTCCTTCTCACCCCCTTAATATTATCGAATTTCGAAAAATTCTTTCTTAGTGGGTGCCTATTGGGCAAGTGGAAGCTTCCCACAAAATTTCATGGTTCTAGGTCCAGCGGTTTGGGCCGTGCGTTGATGAGTGAGTGAGTGTCAGGACACTTCATTTTATATATTAAGACTAGCAGTCCCCCACGGCTTTGCTCGCGAGTATTATTCGCAACTGGTAATATTTACTTTAATTGAAGAACCTATTTGTACTCAAGATTGGTACATCAGTCATCAAATGTTAGAATGTCCAAGCGGCTAGTTCTGCAGCAGGATAAGTAGCTATAGCTGACCACGCGAAAAGCAGTCTTAAATTTTTCCCTGCCACTAACAGCGACTTCGCCTGGGCCTTATTTATAGCCCTGCCAATTTGACGTTGTGGGGTACTTCCAGACACCTAAGGTAAGAGGTTAATCGAATGAAAATTATCTTATTTACCCTGTGCACATCCATTGCTGACGGTGCCCTCAATTATATGTTTTCAAAATATTCACTGGAACTATATTACTATTACAAAGTTTCAGTGGGAAAAAGTTTCACGGAAACGTATTTGGTACCGCAAACTTAATATTAGTGAGATGATATATCGTCGTTTTATTGCCAAAAGTGACCCAGTCAAAATGAGATAAAATATAAAATGCTAGGGATATGTATTGTTGTTCACTAACAATTGCCCAAGTTTTAAGTATATTCGTCATTTCGTACTGTTGCGTCACAGTGTAGAAACTTACCACATTTTTGTTAATGTCTACAATTTAATAGTGTTTTTAAACAAAATAACATTATTGACATAATCACTTATGGCAGTATACCGACGATATGTCAGCTGATGTTGTAAAGGAACCTAAGTGGAAAGCGAACAGCAATTTTACCCCTTTTAAACGACTACATGTAAATTGCACTAATTTGATCTGCCTTGTAGTTTTTGTGTGTCAAAATTGAACGTTCGCACGCAGCTATTAACGGAATTCGAGCCCAGAACCTCCCGGAATTTAGACCTGAGTACCAAACAACTCCGTCACGTAACGTCAAAATAATTCATGAAAATAAAATTTTATTAAAAAAAAAAATAAAAGATCTGTGTCCTGGGCTCATAGAGGTTGTACAACACCACGTCTCGATAGGTTACTGTAGAGTGAAACTCCTGTATAGGTCGTTTCTCGCTGCTCGTTCCTGCTTTTCGGATCGTCTGCCTTGAATGTTTACCAACTTAGTTTT
Source organism: Medauroidea extradentata (assembly GCA_003012365.1). Taxonomy (NCBI): domain Eukaryota; kingdom Metazoa; phylum Arthropoda; class Insecta; order Phasmatodea; family Phasmatidae; genus Medauroidea; species Medauroidea extradentata. The sequence continues at coordinate 53,592 of PNEQ01074634.1, forward strand.
ATTCTTAATAATCACGTTTATTATAAAGTAAAAAAATTACATTGATATTTTTTAAAATATTTACGTAAGCATCACTCTGACGCGATTAAAACCTCAATATCGCTACTGGTTAGATAGATATCGTGGGTTGATGGAAAACAAATTTTGTGCTTTTTCACCCTTTTGGGTGTCGAATTTCGAAATAATTTAAATTTAAATCTTATACATTTATATAAGTATCCAACTGAAGTGTAAATCACATTGCTAGAAAGTTCAGTCGAATCAAAATCGATCATTCACTAAAAGAAAAAGAAAAGAAAAAAAACCATATCACCCCTGCAAAGTATTGAGAAATCTGATTTCGAAAAATCTAGAAACTGCTTTGCGATAATTTCTGTAATCATCATCCTGAAGCAAAAATTAATAGTATATCTCGACGGGTTTGATAGATATCGAGGATTTATCTAAAACACATTCAAGGTATTTTCACTACCTAAGAGAGTAAATTTCGAAAAACCCTTGAATCACGTTTTGGAATACTTTATTGGTATCTCGTTGACGTAAAAAACACAACATTAGCCCGCTGGGTTCAAGATATATCGACGATTAATTGAAAACGCTTTCCACCACTTTTCACCCTTTTTCACGTCCTTAGGTGGCGAATTTCGAAAATTCCAGAAATCACTTTTTAGGTATTTGAGTAAGCATCAATCCTAAACAAAAATCACGTCGCTACATAAAAAGCTGCGGGATCGATATATATCGAATGTGAGTCGAAAACACATATTACCCCTTTTTTAACCAGTTTAGGGCCGAATTCGGAAAATATATTTTAAATGGTACTTGGGATATTTACAAAAGCACCCATTTAAAGCAAAGAGCACTTCGATATCTCGATTGATTCGATAGATATGGAAGGATAGTCGAAAACACATTTCACGTATTTTCACCCCTTTAAATAAAGAATTTCGAAAAGTCTCTGAGTCCTGTCATAGGCATTTGTAAAAGTAACGAATTTAAGTTAAAATCACGACGATAGCCAATTGTGTTTCATAGATATAGACGATTCATAAAAAACAAATTTTGCCCCTTTTTACTGCTGGGGTCAAATTTTAAAATAACCAAAAACTACTTTTTGGGTACTTACGTAAGCAATATTTTAAAGTGAATATCAACTCTCTATCCTGAAGCGTTCGATAGATAGCGATAGTTGATTGGAAACACATTTAAGGTCTTTTCACCCCCTTTAATGTAGAACTTCGAAAAATCCTTAAATTTGCTAATATGCATTTTTGCGAGTGTCCTATTAAAGTAAAAATCACGATGATAGGCCGTCGGGTTCGAGCTCTATCGACGTTTCTTCGGAAACTCATTTCACCCCTTTTCACTCTCTTAGAGGTCGAATTTCAAAAAATCCCTTCTTATTACTCGTCTACGACCTAAGGGGAACCCCCACAAAAAATTTCACGATTCCTGGTGGTTTGGTGTGCAGTTTGATATGTCATTCAGTCAGTCAGTCAGCTTTCATATATATATATATATATATATATATATATATATATATATATATATATGTGTGTGTGTGTGTGTGTGTGTGTGTGTGTCTAAACCCTGCTCGTGTTCATTAACTATATGAGGGGCAGTGGTGAAACTTGGTTGTGTTGCTAGGGAAGCGGTATTTCAGTCCACTGCAAACTTAGAGCACGCGCCTGCAGAAACCAACCAGCTGAGTAATTTCCCGTAAAAAGAGAGATCGTGATTTGAAAATCCTTTCCTCGTCCTTTGAACGATATTGGTCGGAGAAATTTCTGTAAACCACCAGCCTAATTGTTCCACAGACCGCTCATATTGAATAGTTGTTACTAAGAACCGCTTCTCTTGGGATACATTAATACTTCGCTAGTGAGAGGGTAACGCTCCAGTCACACTCCTGCTGAACCACACGTACTTGTAGATTAGATACATTCCTCATATTTGTAAATAAATATTTGCTAACGTATAAATTAAAAAAAAACTTAGTAAGAATGTATTTTTGGGGGTAGAAAGAAACTGTACTGAAAAAAAAAATTTAATTTCATGTGGCATTTATGAAAATACAGTGACCTGGTCACTTTTAAACTACACAATGTTTGTAAGTTATTGGGCATTTTTTGAACTACACAATGTTTGGAAGTTATTTGGCATTATTTTGAACTACACAATGTTTAGAAGATATTGAGAATTATTTTAAACTACACTATGTTTGGAAGTTATTGGGCATTAATTTAAACTACACAATGTTTTGAAGTTATTGGGCATTATTTTAAACTACACAATGTTTGGAAGTTATTGGGCATTATTTTTAAATCATGCAGTGTTTGGACGTAATTGGGCATTATTTTAAACTACACAATGTTTAGAAAATGTTGGGCACTATTTTAATCTACACAATGTTTAGAAGTTGTTGGGCATTATTTTAAACTACAAAATGTCATGAAGTTATTGGGCATTATTTTTAACTACACGATTTTTGGAAGTCATTGGCCATTATTTTTAAGTCACACAACGTTTGGAAGTTACTGGGCATTATTTTAAACTACACAAGGTTTGAAAGTTATTGGACATTACTTTAAACTACACAATGTTTGGAAGTTATTGGGCATTATTTTAAACTACGCAATGTTTTGAAGTTATTGAGAATAAATTTAAAGTACGCAATGTTTGGAAGTTATTGGGCATTATTTTAAACTGCACAATGTTTGGAAGTTATTGGGCGTTAATTTATATTATGTGTAGAGTACAAGGAGACAAAACTTTTGTTACAAGGAATTGGCATCCGGAAAACCACTTATACAGAGACGTAAGTGCCATACAATATGAACTTTGTTTTAATTCTAGGCGATTCGTGGACAAAACACGGTATAGGCTGATCACTTTAAACTGATCATTTCTCAATATTTATAATAACCAAAAATATTATTACATTGGAGCCAAAAGGTTATTGGTTTACAGTGTGGTGAAACGATTACTCTGGTTTTTAGTTAAACGTTAGTTTTCATATTGAAAATAATAAAGATAAATGCAAAATAGCTGAAAAAAAATAAAAGTACTGCTTTCTCTACTGTGAACCGTCTATAGTATAGAAGAGATATCGGCTTGTATAGGCAGTTCGCGTTGAATAAATGAGCTTTGAAGCCCTGGTGACTCTTATACTTTCAACCAATTGGTATTTTTCTGCAGCATTTTAAAAATAAACATAACATTCTGAGAAATAACAAAGTGTGAACATGGTAGCATTACTCATATGTTATCGTTTGAAGCAACATGTTGATCTCCACAAATGCTCACTTTGACGCGAATGTGCTATAGGCGACAGTCCTCTTTCACCAAGTGCGGTGGCGTACAGCTGATATAATTGCTGTTCACGAACAATATAGCACTTTAAACATAGGCGTTCCATGTGACGGCGACTTCCGAGCAAGCGTTTCACGAAAAACCATGTTGTTACACACTCTGAGTAATAGCAAAACAGGCATTACGATTAAGATCAAAACTCCATTAAAAATAAATCGAGAACCTACTACTTCGAATATGGCATTATCAGATGACTGTTCAGTCAATTATTAATTTGTAGGAAGCTTCATCACAATAATTGCTACTCCTGATTAATCAATAGTAATTTACGAAAGAACTCAGCGACGGTTACGACTCACATTTTTATTTTAGTTCAGCCTCATTTGTTCTACAAAACCAGCCGCAGCCGTACATTTTGTAGCGAGTCGTCTGCTTCCACATTTACCACAAGTACGATATTTTTCATTTATAATAAGCAGATAAGTGATTGTGTTAAATTATGCGCTGGTAGTTATTTGTAGTTACTATATGTTCACAAACTAGGTGCTAATATCACCGCACGTTCACTGTTGAAGAGGAGTATGTCAGAAATCTTCATCTGTACTAACAGCATTTCCTCAACTGTAAGGCCATTGTTTATAATTCTAATGATATTAGGCATTGGTCCTATAAAACGCCACCAAGAAGACGACAGTCATATTTATAGAACACAAAAATATGGAATTATTCTTTTTACGTAAGGGCGTGTCTACGGAAAAATTTTCTTCAACACAAAAGCCACAGCTGAAAATTTACGCTCTGAACCTAAATGCCAAACGTATCAGCATTTCACGTAAGAGCGCCTGGAAACTGAGTGCGTTAGAAAATGATAAAAAATACTTAAACGAAATAAATCAGACTCTGCGAAAAGTTTACACGTTTAGTTAAAAGTACTAGCTAGTCAAGATGTAGACACAGAAGCCTAAGAATTCAGATAAAACTCTTAAAAATCACTCCATAAAATATTATAACTTTGATATTCATTAACGAGCGCAATACGTTTTCCGAAACTACGTCGCTAGAGTTAGTGAACTATATTTAGAATTCTCAGAGTACCAACAGAACAGAGAGAACTGGGAACAGCGAATCAACTCAGTACACAGTACAGTAGACGTGTATTACGAGTTCGCAGCTCGAAGGGCACTGGACGACTTCGACCAACGTAACCTGAACTGCGGATTACCAGATAGTCTAAGGGCGGAATACATGAAACAAGTACTACCTAAATTCATGCCTAAGCATGGTTTTCAATTCATAGTGCCATAAGTAGGCTAAGTATTGCTTGTAGTGATCACTTCAAGCAATGCTTCATGAAATATACTTCAAATAAGTATTGCTTAGTAGACTACGCATAGTCACAAAATATGTTTTATTTTTAACAAGTACCCATAAACAAATAAGCGTTGCTTATTTTCGTATATAAATAGTACTTCAGCAAATCTGCTCTCTTGGTGACGTAAGTACTATTATGTAAGAAATTCCTCCGTACGGATGGATAATAAAATTCATTCCGCATGTTTAATAAAAATTCAGAAGTATTTGAAAAGAAAATGAAAAGTCGTAAAAATTTAATTTCATAATACCTTGCTACGAAAACATAACCACATTTCTTGACTCTTTTTTCTTAAATTTTTCCATTGTGTATTGGTGCCTAAAAGGATTTTGCATGCAAATAATTTCACTTGGGATGATGTTTTATTTGCAAATACCGCTATAGCAAGAACTCAACGTTACATTAAGTTTACATTTTGTATAAAAAAAGTCAATCTATAGCTCTTTTAAATGTAGGCATACCTAGGCCTAATGAGCGTTACACCCAATGCAGTATTTAAGTGCATGAAACTTAAGAAATCGTGGTTTACTTTGTACACAGAAACCATGCCCACTATCTGCTTTACAAAAACTACCACAAAGAACATGCTTCAAGCCTTTGGTTTTAACCCTACGTACCCTACCGTAACGGCAGCATGAGATGTGGTCAAGCACATGCTCAGTATTTGTAATAAGAGAACATTATATTTTTAGGCAATGGCAGCTGTCCTGTTTAGACCTGCTCACGAAAAAAGACAAATAATCATTTCATTGACGCGAAAGAAGTTTAGCATCGCTTATAACCTGAACAGAATTCCGTCAAGGTTTGAAGGTAACAAAAAGATAGTAATAAGACAGCAAAATAAAATTTCAGTAAACAAGATCGTTCAATTTATCACATCGTTCACGAAAATGACACCGTACTCAAAGTCAGTATTGCGATACGAGGACATGTTATCAGTTGGTAGCCAAATCACTTTTGACAACATAACCATTCATAAACATTAGGTATATAAACAGCGGTATGAGAGCGGTAAACACATGTTCAGGCTGTACAACTGTTAAAAGTTACTTGTGAAACATGCAATATATTAACGTCATTGAAGCTAACGAACATTCGATAATCTATAACCTTTAACAATTTCCGCCAAGTACAACGTGTACATAGCACTAATTTCTTGGAAAGATGCCAGCTCTGAATCTGACATAAAATAAAGGTAGTTATACGATCACACCATAACAACTTTAGTACACTTTATCAATTAATTTACAAAAATTGATTTGCGTATGAGGTAATTATGTCGGTTGGTAAGCACAACACGTTCAGTATAAATTAGTGAAGTTTATAAGCTTTATTTAACAATAATTAACGTTCCTACTCTGCACATAAAGTGGAACACCATAAAGTAAACTATTTTTATCGATTAATGCATATTTTCATTTAAAACATATTTTTCAGCGAGTCGAGTCAATACTACCGAGTAGATTATACCTATTTGATTTCATCAACGCCTTATAATATACATACATATATAAATTCTCTCTGGGTTAGCATTACAACCATGTAAACATATTAACACGTTTTGAACTTCCCTATTGTTATTTAATTTTTAACATGTATTAAAATAAAATAAAAATTGAACTGACAGTTAAATGCAACCAAATATTTCATTAAACTTGATAACTAATGTGAATAAAATACAAGTTTAGTTGTGTTACGTTGGTATTGATATTGTAGCGATACATATGTGGATATTTCATCATGTACAACTTGCTCTGTATAAGCAGTGTTTGAGCAGTACTTCGTAAAGCAGAGGTTTATGAATTTATCACTGAAAAAAGTATTGCTTGAAGAATAGCTTTAACCTCACGAAGTACTACTTATTTGCCGAACAAGACTTTGACTATGAATTCCACCCCAAATGTCATCGACCTCACGAGCCTCCGTATTTAGCCGCTGGGGTCATGGCCTTGTTCCATATATATACATACAATGGTGAAATTTCGCGAATTCAGTGACCTTCATGTTAGAATCAACTAGTCTATGCATACTCAAGTCCCGACCGTTTGTCCACTAGCCGCTACTCCGTGGAACAACAAACAATGAACGAATATACGGTGCTTGAGTATGCATAGGATATTTGATTCTAACATGCAGGTCATTGAATTCGCGAAATGTCACAATCTCTCTCTCTATATATATGTATACATACATTCATTCTCGGAGTATTCGTGTAGATGTCTGTTATTTTCACACTTCTTTTGTAAGTTTTCATATTTCAGCCAGTAAAGTCTACTTCCAGTAGCTTAACCTAGCCACAGAGACACTACCAGCTGCCTGCAGCCACTCAAGTCTTCTTCCAATGTTTCTCAAGTAAGCAGTGTTACCTAAACATAGAGACGTTACACGCTGCCTTCAGTTATTCAAGTGAACGCTAGTAGCCTGCAAGTAAGCAGCGTTACCAAGACATTGGTTCTACATCCGCAGCCTCCATCCACTCAAAATTGTTGCAATTAGTTCTTAAGTATGCAGCGTTACGGACATAGAGGCATTCCAGTATTCGCTTGGAGAAATTTTGGCAAACAATTTTTAATTGAAATCAGGATCCCCGCAGCCGGGACTCGAACTCGGGTTCTCTCGCAAGCGAGCTCAGCTAAGTTGTTCCCAAGTGAGAAATACGAAGGTTATTACAGTAAAACTAACAAGACCTCCAGTGATGAGGTACAAGGATAGTCCGGTACAGCCCGCGAAAGAGTAGAAGTAAGTTTGCAGTCGTCCTGGAGAACAAAACAAAGAATACGAATAGACCATTCAAAGTACTAATTGCTGACTGAATATAACTCTGAACCCAAAAGAAGATACACAAAGCTGTAACAGAAGTCATTATTTATTTTAGTGTTGAGAATACGGTATTTTACTGTACAGTAAGCTAAGAATTGCATTAGAGATTACCAGGGACAGGAAAATTTCCCGAATTCAATTATCTGCAGGCTATAATCCACTGTACTATGCATTCTCAATCCCCGTATATTCGTTCATTGTTTGTTGTTCCACTCAATAGCTGCTAGTTGATTAATAGTCGGGGCTTGAGTATGCATAGGATAGTTGAGTGTAACGTGCAGGTCATTGAAGTGGCGAAGTTTTCTTGTCCCTAGAGATAACTTATCTGTAGGAGTCTGCACATGTGACGCTGTTATCTGGCCGCAGACTGGATCCAAGTTACTGTGTCTTCTTCTGACTTGTACTGCTCACAGTGTTGTGCTCTTGTAGGACATTGTCAACCAATGATATAAGGTGAAGTGTAAAATACACGCTGTCCTGAAGTGTGGGAACACAAAGGCACGAAGGCTCATAGTCGATAACGCCACGTAGCGTGTTTGAGTAAGCATAGGTCAGAGGATTCTAGCGTGTCGCCAAATATACAGTAATATGAATTATACAGGTCTTTACACATCAGTAGAGACAGGAAATTTCGCGAAAAGAATTTTGCCCCAGCTTGTTTCAGTGCCTTACGTGTACATCTGCAATTCTGATACATTGTTATAGGCAGTGTGTTATGTGAAGAGCCTTACCTCATTTGACTGCACCAATTATAATAATATTTCTGCATCAACACACGTCTGTCCCAAGGCTCGAGAGTGTTAAAACTTCCAGTCTCTGACCGCGAAGCAGAAATGCAGACGTGCACTAAGGCACCGAAACAAAGTGGGGCAATTTTTTTTTCGAGAAAAACAGATGTCCCTACATATTAGTGATCGCCTGATCGGAATGCAGACCTGAGACTCCAGATTTCTGTGAAAAGTTTCTTATACCTAGAAATGATGGTATATCGCGAAAATGTTTTGTGCCAACATATCCTTGAAAACACTGACACAACGTAGCTGTCTGCAGACCAATAATATGCATCAAATATTAAAATAGCGGTATTCTTATTGGCTTAGTCAAATAGGGCAGTAGCTTCGCGTACACGGAAAAGCCAGTAATATTTTGATAAGCTGAACGTACGTTGAAGCCTAGCAAATAGTCAAGCTTTCCCGCGATAAACCATCATCTCTACTTATACCACTTTGTATCATTGCCTCACGCGCACGTGTGCAGCTAGGCTTTGTGGCCAATGTACGGCTCTCTTTATCTCCCAGCGTCTTGGGGATTCTATCCGCTAATCAGAGGCGTGAAGTGTCGCAGTTACTTTGTTATGATTGGCTCAGTCAAAGAAGTGCTGCCTCTACACTAATATACACAACCAATAACCAAGAAGCACAGCTGCAAATGTTCACATAAGACATTCAAAGTGGCGAAAGAATGTTTCGTGAAAGACAGGGTCTGGGTCGCTTATAAATACTACAGCTGGCTGGCTGCTTCGCGGTATTAGCTTAAATGCTGCGGAGATGACGTCACATTGGAGACTTACTGCCTAGGATTGACACGACACAATGACCTTTCTCTACTAAAGGAATAATACATGTCAAGTTACTTCCTTTCGTTAGAGAAAGGCCGAAGGCTAAAAATATAGTTATTAATTATTCCAGTGCTGAAACGAACATGGGCCGCAATAACCTAGATGCCAAGTTGTACAGTCACAGGTTAGTGTACGCCTGTAGCGTTGACATAATCTAACATGTAATACAAGAATGCTTAATGTCAACATATCTTATGCAAACGCTGTAAGAAGAAATACAAGATGACAAAACAGTTAATATTAACATCTTCTTGAAAGTTTAAGCCTGCACAGACTTTGGAGTTTGTTTGCCACAGAGACTGGCAAGATACTGGGGGAGGGGGGGGGGGGTAGGATGCATTAATGCTGTTGTGACAATGACCAGAATGTCACCAATTGGGCTTTGGTTCAAGCTTTATTGGGAAAACCAGGAACAACTGGGTTGAAAACACAGGAAACGAATGAAGAACGAGAAGACGGAAAGTGTCGTGCACTGTCTTAATCATCGGCGCAAAGTTAGAGTGCAGAAATTGCGAGGGTGTGCTGACCTTCTGCCAATAAGTACCCTGAATTAAGTGAAGGCAGACAAATCAAGAAAACACATTGATATTGTATTTTACTCTAAAGTGATGCATTTACAGCCTTATAATAGTTTTTTTTTCTTTCAAAGCTTGGGTAATGAACTTGCTAATTATAAAACATGTTTTAAATCGCAATTTATTAACGCAGATACCAAAAGATTATTTGATCAGTTGAAACGAAATTTTTTACTTCAGTGATGAATAATTTTCAAGTCATGAATACAGAGTAGGTAATTGTTGTTTGCGAGACATTTTGGGAGATAGTTAATATTTAAACATTTCAGAAATAGTTCTGCTAATTCAAACAAAATGTATGATTTTGCAGTCTATTACCAAATATTTATCTTCAGAAGGTTTTGTTTAATGTTGTACGTAACCTATTTTGGGGAAATGCTTTACCCGGTAAATAAATATGTAATGTCATATTTAGAAAACTATGCCACTAGTTAAAGATACATTAAACCTATTTCTGCCAAATTTGGTCCCTTCCTCTAATATCCGGGTTCGATTCCTGGAGTAATCGCTCCTGCTTGACGTGTCCGTTGAAAGGCGGGTTCTCTTTGTCGTCCCTTCACCTCACTTCACAACTTTACACGTGTGCATTCCCTCCTCAGGTCTTCCAGTATTCTTTCAAGCTTGTAGTCTTGCAGCCAATAACGACAAAAATCGTAATTTATAAACTTTATACTCTTGGTTCAGAATATTAAAAAAAATATTGTAAGCGTCTTCAGTATATATTTATCTCAAATAATACATCATAATGATAGGGTCACAACTGAACATCTCATAGAGGGTAGTTGTCTGGGAGAAGATTACACACCAGTTCTGTGACTTGCGCCTAGAAGCGAAGTTGAGGTGTGATGCACGCACCAGGTCGCCTTAATCTCTTCGCAGTACTTGGACTCGAACGCGCAAAATACGCCCACAGAGGTTGGCAACTCAAGGCCGTTCACATGGCAAAAAAGGATAGTTGTATTAGTAGTACATGGTAATAGTTTTATAGACGTTACTGGCGACTACATTTTCCACCTGCAAAAGTATTTTAGCTCTGATAGTGTTCCCATAGCAGCACGTCAAAGTCATAATTTACAAGTTACGGGAATACAGAAATAACAAACATGAACAGACTTTCTTGAATGAAATAATTGACTCGGAAATGAGATGTTATGCGCCATTTGCTAAAAGATTAAAAAACACACAGTGAAATTCGTTTGCGTAAAAAGTCTGAAAACAATGACAAAATCTATGTTAGTTTTAAAAAATACAAATGGACTTTGTTGTGTGTTTGTAAATCTTTTAGCATATGGCCGATGATCTATAATTTCAGTGTAAATTAGTTTTTTTAATTTCCTAAGTGTCCGTAACTTGCACATTTTAACTTTGACATGCCGGTATAGGAAGAATAAGATAGCTTAAAAATTTTTACAAGTGAAAATGTAGCCAAAAGTAGCGTTTATAGAATGTACATTATGTTATGAAAATATAAAATAATGAATTTTGTCACTTAAACGCCGTCAAGTGTTAGGAGCAATAATGAAACTCTCCCAGCTACTAACAAATGAAGCAAGCAATCCTGTGCTGGCTCAGTCTTGTGGCTACTAACCAGTCGTAGGTGCTGGATGTCGTAGAGTGGTGCGGCGTTGTTAGAATACCACGATCTGCCGGCTTCGACCGTAAATTACGAGTCTGCCTGGCCGACACTCGCCCTGGACCATACCCTCCTCCCTCTGCCACTCTACTGACCACTAACGTTCCTCCTCTCTGCGACCAGCCGACAATAGGAGAGATCTTCGAGCCTTTGTGCTCTACCACTTGCACCTACATCGACAGTTAGCAGGGAATATTAATGTCCTAGATCTTATATCTGGGAGGAACCCCTACTATCCTAGAGTTATGTCTAGACCTGTCACAACCTGCTCTCCGAACCTGTGAACCCTCGAAACATTTTCTAAGATTCTTTTAACATTCACTTTTAACGTTTAAGTTCCGCCTACTTCAGGTAGCATACCACCATAACAATTCAAAAGTGTCTATATTTTAGATCATAAAATTTTTAACACACAGAGATAATTGCTCCAAAACAGAATACATAAAAATCTGGTTTATTGAAATATCAGAATAGAGAGGCATACAATTAAATAACAATTGAATAACTGTGAACACGACACGTGTACCATCTGGGATAAACTCGACTCTATGGCAAGAAAATATTGGAGCAATACAATATGTGCTGTAAAGAAGCATGCTTCTGGTTGTTCAGCTAGGTTTACAGTAAGATATAATAATAGTGATTGTTGATGAAGGTATGTTTTACAGACTTCAGCCGTTGACTGTTGTGTATAATGACGAAAGTCAATGAACAAAGTTAACACGCGTAATGGAAAGTGACGGGCATATGAATTGTATAACTCTCAGAATAGGTACAGTTGAAGTGGTGGAGAGCGATTGCGCAAGGAACACATGTGAAAGATACTGTCATCTGTAGTCACCTGTGACTCACAGTTTGAGCACTATGACACTGACTAGGACAAGTATTTTGTTTCACGCGACAATAAATGCAGTCAATCAGTATCTCGCAGACCAGGGACAAATTTGGGGTGCACATTCCTTATGAAAAATAACGTAGGTTTTATTATGAAATTTCTTGCTCTTCGAAAATATTATGGGAGGTATTTACCTTTGAAAACGAAGGGTTTATATTTAAAATATTACAAATTATCTCATAAAATAAATCCTGTTGTTTTGCATGACGTGTTATGCTGAATAACCTTGAACTTGTGAAGACTACCTTCCAAAAACTTTGAAAACCACAGGGATAGCTATTCTCTTAACGCTAACATATTTTTTTTTGTGATAAAGTTGTGTGATCATTGTATGTTGTCTTTTTCACGAAGATGTCGTTATCAATAAAAATATCCTCTTGTTGAAAATATCTAAGATGCTAACTGTAGAAGTGAAACGGCAACAGAGTGTCTGCTGGTGTGTTACGTGCATGGCAGGTAAGCAATACTTCATGTAATATAATATAATGTATAGCGACATCTACACCTCGTCACCTGGTGTGTTACGTGCATGGCAGGTAAGCAATACTTCATGTAATATAATATAATGTATAGCGACATCTACACCTCGTCACCTCCTTGACAGACCCCGCCAGAGACCTGCTTGTTAGAAAGCCATGTCAATTTTATATATATATATATATATATATATATATATATATATATATATATATTAAAATTTGGAATTCTATCTTAGAACTGCTGCATAGATTGCGAATCGCTTCTTTATAGTCTTCTGTGCTTTTCTGGAACGATGTTATAACTATCACGCGCTACTAAAGGACGTGTCTGGAACTTTCTAGAGTGAGTGAGTGAGTGAGTGATTATGTCAACGCTCAACATCCAGGTCTTTAGCGCTGGTGAGGGGTGACATGAGGTGAACATGGAGCGGCGCCGTAATGAAGGGGCGGGGGAAACGGGAGATCCCCGAGAAAACCCGCCGACCAGCGGCATCGTCCGGCACGATTCTTACATGCGAAAATCCGGGGACCGACCCCGCCAGGAATCGAACCCGGATGGCCTTGGTGGGAGGCGAATGGTCTGACCATTCGGGAACTGCGGCCCCAGCTTTCTAGAAGTGACATGGCAACGTTTTGTGCGTCCCTGTCCTAGAGGTGTAGAAGCGATAAGGACGTGACAACACGTACATCCCGCCTCACACTAACCTCTAGGGGCAAGTCACTGAACTGCCGTGCAGTCTTCTATCTGACAACTCGCTTCTCTAAGACATTAACTGCTGGGTCATGTCGTAATATTACAGACAAAGCTGCACTGCACATGCCTGTACATTTTAAAACATTCTGCGCTTACATCTTCATACATAAAAGCCCTCACAGTAACGTCCATTGCTGTTCTTTCCTCCCGCTAGAAAATGCACACATCAAGAAAAGTATTGCATCACCTCGGTTTCAAGATCGGTTGAACACTGGCGCTGAATGGTTAGGTTATGTTACATCAAGAACACAGTTCCTTTCCTTTGATTGTTCATAGATGTAGGTAAACATGGCCAAAGATGTGAACTACCATACAGGGGCAGGGTGTACGATAGTCGATCAGTTCCAGTCATTACACCAGGTGATGCAATACTTTTTTGATGTGTACGTTTCAATTAGTGGTAGTGAACCTGAAATGGCAATATATTCGGGTAAGATTCTTTGATTGCTTTTATTAAATACACATCCTACATGTGCGATGAACAGTTTTGAGGCATTCTTGTAACGGCCTAATCTTTCCACACCGCCTCGACTGACGCATTGACTGCTTTGCAGTGTGTCACGCGTATTATTGTTTACGCGCAACAGCTTAACTTGTTCACATTTTGTTTATCTACGAAAAGAACACACTCTTGAAACTATGCTTCTATGTTTTCGAGAATTCAGTAACTTACGCTTGTTATAAACATGACTTTCGGGCCTCTCAAAATAGCTAAAAATGTTTTTTTTTTTACTGCTCTAACTTTGAAAATATTACCAGAATTCGTAAAGTGCAAAGCGATAGGCATAAGCTGGTCTTTACTTCCTACTATTGAAAAATATAATGTTTTGGTCAGTGCTTGAAGTCCCGTAGGAAATAGACTACAAGGAAAACCTTGCACGCCAGTTTGGCGCTGCGAATAGAGGCGATATGCTTCTCGTCAAGCGTGGGGCACTGGCTCTTATCGCTGCGCTGTTACCACGCGTCAAAGGTGGAAATTCGACACCGGTGAAGACTCCTCTTAAATATTCTCAGCACTGACAATATCAACATTTTTTCGCCATTTATGTGTAGTAATTCTAATAGACAGGATTTATTTAGTGGGTACTTATTATAATATAGAAGCAATGCGCCGGAACTAGAAACCTAGTACGACATTCAACTACGAATAAGCTCTATGGTAATTGTGGCTTATAAGGCGCCGCTGAGGCCGAGTGTAGCCGACCCCGCAGTAGTTCAGTTGGTTTACCAGCCGATATTTGGTGTGAAGGGTTCTGGGCTCGAATTCCATGTCTGGCTGGGTGTAAATTTGTGATCGTCTAATCTAGTCTCAAAAATCGTCTCAGTAAAATTGTTTCGCAACTTTACTCGGGGCTATTCAAATTAATCAACTTAAAAATAGGAGGGGGGAGGGTTGGTGCAGTGGCGTGGTGAAAGTCTTGCCACTCTACCAATAATTGTATAAAAATAAAAAAAGTGGTTAAACCTCTCGCCTTCCAGCAAGGCGATCCGGGTTAGACCCCCAGGGCGGTCTGGCCCTGGATTTTTGCATGAGGGAATAATTTTGGGCGATGTTGCAGCTGGGCGGGTTTTCTCGGGGATTTCCCGTTCCCCCATCCTTCTCATTCCCGCATCTATAGACATATCATCCCCCGAGCCAAGTAGTTGCTTACAGGCGTCCAGTAGTTAAGTCTGCAAGTTCTGGGGTGCAACAGCTGGTCCCTCGTGTACACTCGTCATACGATATTTATTAATATACTAGCAGTCCCCCGCGGCTTTGCTCGCGAGTATTTTTCGTAACTGATAATATTTACTTTTATTGAAAAACCTCTTTGTACACAATATTGGTACTTCAGTCATCAAGTGTTAGAATGTCGAAGCGGCTAGTTGAACTAATTCTGCAGCAAGATAAGTAGCTATAGCTGTCCACGCGAAAAGCAGTCTTAAGTTTGTCCCTGCCACTAACAGCGACTTCGCCTGGGCCTGTGTGACGTTGTGGGGTAGTTACAGACATCTAAGGTAAGTGGTTAATCGAATGAGAAACATCTGTTTATCCTGTGCACAACCATTGATGACGGTGCCCTCAATTATATATTTTCAAAATATTCACTTGAACTTTATTGACATTATAAAGTTTCAGAGGGTAAAGGTTTCGCGGAAACGTATTTGGAGCCCCAAACCTGAGAT